>CM061048.1:20021767-20171079 GCA_030762985.1 Adelphocoris suturalis | reverse complement strand
TTTCAAAGTTTTTTATGCTGCTCTTGTGATTTGTAGATGGGAATTTTCCTGAATCGAATCGCTCCACGCTTATAGAAAACAAATATTATTTGCATGTGTTGCATTGTATTTGCTATATTACTTGCATGTGAATAATTATGAGATGCATGTGTTTTGATTTTAAGTACCATGGTAACGCCTGAGTGTAGAAGACCAGCTGCCTGCTTTGAGTGCAGACAGCCCGAGGACTGGAGCAAATGTTGGAATTTCTCCCTTAATGGGAGAAACAAAGGTTATGGATAGTCTTTCCTTAATAGGTATCTAATTTTTCCTAATACCGACAGAGGAGAGAGAATGAAATGAGTAAATTGAATACCTAGTAATAATAAACTAGTATTAGTACCTTTTAATAATGCCTAATACCTAGTAATAACCTAGTAACAATAACTAGTCCGAGGAAAGATAGTAACTTCCTCCCGTAAAGGAAGGATTAATATGATAACGAGATGATTTGAGGTAGACAATGGGGGTCGTAGATATAACCTAACTTTTGTGGGGAAATCCTCACACCCCTGGACCTCACACCCCCGATCATCTAATATCCAGTGTGAGGTTCGTGACAAGGTTATGAGACTTCTTATAATTTCTTGAACTAATTTCATTGTTTCGTCCCTGAATCCTGGCTATATATGTCCAGGATCAATGCGTCTGCCCATTTCAATATTCCGAGTTCGGCAAACAGGTCAGTCCTTTCCAATATATATATTATACCGTTCTAGTTGGTATCAGGGCAGGTTAATTTGACACAAAGCATTCTTCAAAGATAAGTAACACCATCATTTTCTCGTCGTTTTTGTACCATTTAATGATCATTTGTTCCAAGAGTTTCGTCCGTTGATGAACATTTGCTCCATGAGCTTAACGTAATACACTATTATCTCGTTATTGTAAATAAACATTCGTTCTTTCATAGCACCAAGCAGGGCATGCCTTAGGTAGGTTGAGCAGGTTATTGCCCGCAAATATTTACATGTAATAGTTAATAATTCATATATTTTCATTTTATACAATTGTCCTTCTTTATACAGTCCACTAAAATTTTATTAAATACCAGCAAATACAGTAAATGAGTAGGAGATTTTAGGATTCCTAAGAAGCTAAACTTCTCTCAACATCAATTGCTCAGTTTCACAGTGAAGTAGAATATCCAGGTCTCGCGTGTCTATTTTTGTATTGAGCCGGATGACCATAAATTATATTGCCCCACAATCTCAGCCGCTACTTGGGCTTCTGGCAAGGAAGGGGCAAAGAGAGGCAAATCCTGAAGTTCCCCTCATCAGGATTGGCCGGTTTCAGGCTCCTGACTCCTCCTACAGTCTTTCGAAGGTTCAGCCTCAAGTCCATCCCCTCAGTAAGTCGGAGGGTGACCCCGGTAGCCCATCCAGCTAATGACCTGTTCATATATCACGTCGATATTTATACGAACCGATATCGCATTTTTCTCGAAATTCAGACCGCCAATTTGTGATTCCAACATCGCGGAGCTAATATTTTGTGTGTGATCGTGATGCCTACGGGCAATGAAGCAACGATAAAAAACCACGGAGTGACATCAGCCCAACTCAAATTCGGAGTGGACAGAATTTTAGCTAAAGCACCAGCACCGGACCCATCACCGCCCCACACAACTAATGACACCAGTAAGTGGAGTAAGATTATTATCACAAAGAATGATGACATATAAAGGCAGGATGTCCAAAAGTACACCCCCTAACCCTCTTAACACCCTCTTAACTTTTTTCCACAATTTTTTAAATATCAAAGTGGAACTAGTTTCACTTCGATAACTCAAAAATTGTGGACAAAATTTGGCGAGGGGGGCTTACTTTGGGTTCAATATTTATTTTACAGTAACAATTTGGAACATTACAGGAAACTGTTGTGATCATTTGAGTCAATATTTTCTAAACGATCGATTATTACATTCAGTAATGATAGCAATGATCAAGAACCTGCAAGAGAAAAATATGCACTTCTTGCATTATTTTCAATGATCCTAGGCATCTGGCATACTCGTCAGCGGTTTTCAAAAAGCGCCAATGGCAGTTGGATTTGAGATCTCACTCGAAATAATTTATATTTTGCCGGCATAGGAGCATTGATCTCACTGACGGAAGATGACAATTTTTTGTCTTCCATCTCACTCATATTCGGGTTACGGTTGGGAAAGAGCGATGTAATCATTCCATTTAAATGTCATTATGATTGTGTCGTTAGTATCTACTACGCATGTGCAAATATGAAATCCTTGCAACAAGCTTAACTTTCACAGTTTCCATCCGATTATGATAAAATTCTCAGGGAATGTGTGGGTCGGGCTGAAGATGGTCCCCTATCGGTTTCGTTTTTTCCAAGTCAATGCTGCACTCTGCGCATGAACAAACGTAAATTATATTAAGGATTATTTTCCCTCACCCAAGTCTTTTGGTACCGCTAAATTAAGGACAGTTGAGAGAAACGATAATCTTTTCTCAACGTGACTATATCATTAGTAGCTGTCCCGCGTGCGCGAGAAGAAAATCCTTTTTAGAAGCCTAGTCATTTATCATCCGATATTAACGAAATTTTTTGAAAATGTACGAGTTAGGCGGTAGTTGGCCCCCTATCAGTTTCATCGTTCAAAAATTAGTACTTCAGTCAGCGCATTGCGCGAACGTAACATTTATCAAACTTTATTTTCTGGATGCCTAATTGTCCGACTTTGACTTTTCACGTTCCATTTTGATTGAATACTCGTATTTCTCCCAACCATAGGAACCCATGGAAAGTCTCTAACTTATTCCGTGAATCTGTCATAGTTCGATTTACCAATGTAAAATCAGTTAATACTTTATTTGGCTGTAAGGGGTGGAGAGGGTTGTTTGTTTCATATTCATCTCAGGTTATAATATAGAGGGTATATCCAGTAAAACATGATCAATTTTGTCATTCTTACCGAAATCATCTGCAACACATAATAGGGACATCCCTGTAATGCATGCTTTACCGGGCAATATATTTTCAATTAATTAGTATTCAAATGTAGTAGGGAACCAATGGGACTAACTAATAGGATTTAAAGTTAATTACTGGAGTTTCAAACATAATTATCTCCTCCAACAAGTCGCATATCGACCTTGGACGTGACGTTCTCGAACAATCAAGTTGAGTCAAGAGACTCTACACCCTGACTTGCTCTTTAGTTCGACTACACACCGGTCGCCATGAGATTTTATACAGATCAGTTTTTTGCTTAGATCGGTGGTCTGGATGTTCACTACGCTTGCATCTCAAAAACATATAACATCCAGTAGTCAATCCCTTAGTAAAAATTTAGATTTAGATTGTTCGCGAACGTCTCATTCAACCTTGGTTATTTATATTAGTATACAAAATATATTCCATTAAAAGTTTTACCTTCAACCTGTTTTGAAAACATTATTCAAATAGGTTATGGGCCCAGCAGTGCTTGATAATAAAATAGGTTAAACAGGGTAGGTCGCTGAATCAAGATACTAGAAAAGTGTGCTCATTTTAAATGGAGATAGAGCCACTTGGCGATGACGGCTTTGAATCATGGGCAGTGTACACCAGGGCATTGTTCATCACTGAAGATCCTACCAAAAATCCAAACTGCGAAGGATCCATGAAAGCTGCAGCTCAGTGGAAAAGATCAGACAAGAAAGCATGGAGTGAAATCGTGCTAACCCTTTCGTCGAGACAGATAAAGTACATCAAAAAGTACAGAACCTTTAAAGAAGTATGGAGGAAATTACATGAAAGACATGGATTACCATGCAATTCCATGGGATCCCATAGAAGAGGAAGGTGTCCCGGAATTTCCAATTGAGGAAGTTTCGAACCTTGGTATTACTGAGAACAAGGAAGAAGTTGGTCAAATATCAGATGTCACCCAGCCGTCCAAACCAGTACGCCCCAAGACCAATTCATATAATAATATCAATATACTCTGCAAATTATAACACAAAGGTTTATTATTTCTGCGTTAGATATCCCTTCTACGCAGATCATTGGTCTATAGTTAATAAACCCGTATGTTATAATATATTATCAGAACATTGTGCATTATGCCTCCCAAAATTGTTAACACCTTTACAGTTCCAAGACCCCTGAGATTTCACGCTTCACAGTAAATTTGTTTAAAAATAGGTCTATAGGTAAGGAAAGAATCTAAGTACAAAGGTCCCTCAACTGATCAGTACGGCTCATTACCTCCTAATTGTTTCCGAGGAGACCCAGGGGAGCTCAATCGAAATACCAACACCGTGAGTCGAATAGCAAAGGTTGCCTCGGAGGTTCCGAAGCTGATCTGGGTCCCATTATACTTTGCAATTGTCCAAATCTCCAAAAAGGAGCTACATTTAAAGTTTCAGCATCATTTTGATCATAAAACAAATCAAATTCAGAGGTCCCAAAGCTGATCAGTTTCAACTGATATAGAATTCTTGATATAACAAAGAAGACCCTTTTCAAATTGCAGATATGTTGGTAGACATCAATATGTCTACGTAGATATAGACACCTAATGAAAGCTAGAAATCAACCTTGTTCCAGGGGATACACTTTCACGCAAGCGCAGGATCCACTAATGATGCAATCATGTTTAAATTAAGTTAGAATAATTAAACCACCGTCCCCCAACCATGTACCAAACTTGAGGGAGATTAGACGACTAGGCATGAACAAAGTATGCTTGAAGTAAAATGTTTGCGCATGCGCGGAATGAAGTAAAGCTTTGAGAAGTATGCAATTAATGGGGGACCATTTGCAGCCTAACCCGCACATTCCCTGCAAATGTTATCAAAATCGGATGAAAACTTTTGAAATTGACGTTTGTGCATGCGCAGAGTGAAGTATTGATTTGGGTACAACGGAACTGATAGAAAACCATCTACACCCTAAACCGCACATTCCATGGACATTTCATAAAAATCGGTCGAATATTGTGGAAATTAAGCATGTTACAAGGATTTTACTATCGGATGTACACGATAGACACACATAGGTACACACACACATGCACACACACACAGAAAGACACGGGACGAAAGTTTTGCAGAATGGTCAAAAATGTAAAATGCAAGTGGGAATTTTACCACTGTAAAAAAAAAAACTTTTTGGTGACTAAAACTTTTTAATCTCTCAAAAGTGAAAACAATGCTTCCGCTACCTATAGGTAGTCGTTGGAGCAATTTATGAGATGAAATTTAGCATATCGGTAACAATGCTTCACTAGTAAGTAGATTTGCAAACTCGATTTCGCCAAAAAAATACCATTGCAACTATATAATCTGATGATTCCATTATTGGCATTATATCAGCTGATATTTACGAGGCAATTTCTATGTCTACCGGTTCCACTATCTAGCGATCATTATTGACCAGACGTTGAACAGCACGTCCAACCTCCAACCCCCCACCACCAGTGCCATCTAGATCCAATTCTTCTTCATATTTGACCTCCGTAACATCATTTTAGGCGTAAATCTGATCTGTTTGTCCAACTAATCTGTATTTTGCTAAAAGGATTGATTTAGGATATTTTTTTATTTTTGAGATGCGAGCTTGCGAGCATCCAGACCACCTGTAAGGGTAAGATTTGTTTGTCTCTTGATCCCTTAGTTTTAACGAGATTAAAAAGTTCCCGTTGTCAGGCTCGTGAGACACTTGACCATAACCAAAGAGTATATTTTCCCTGTCTCCGCGCTGTTTTTTGGAAGAATGACAAATGATAAGTGGAATGGTTAACCAAGCATGATGACAATTTTTAAATGGTCAACACATATTTATTATTATGAACATTCAGACATTTGTTCGTTCTTCAAATACACTTGTATGACCAGGTTATGACATATGTTTACTAGCGCTAGAGAAACTACCTACAGTCCTTTACACTCCGATAAACACACCTACCTAAGCCTCCAAAATTCACTATTCCGTCTCGCGCAGGTTTATCGGGCACGGCGCGACCGAGGGAAACCGCGGGACGTTTTCTTGAAGTGTCTGGGTGTACTTGAGTGGGTGTCGGAGAGACTGTTTTTGGGCAGTAGATGGAAAGAGGGTATTTGCTTACCGTTGGTTGAAACGGCTCTCTGTAGATCCTGACTCCTTCTCAGCATCTGCGTCCCTTGGCTAGTGAGACCACTGATCTTCGGCTGCCGAATTCGTCTTGGCGTCATAGATACGAGTGGAGACCTGCGACGGGTCCGTCTTCCATTGCTCCCTCAACGGACAAAATTCTGCCTCCGGACGGGTACACAATTTCAGAAACAAGACCCCGAGCTGATGCTCGTCAACAGTTTTATTCACTCGTCCAGGGCGTGTCTGCTTTTGGTGGGCTCAATCATCACCCAGCTATTTCCTCCAAGTCGTTCCTTCTAATTGTTCATTCCCTCAACGGACAAAATTTGCGGACGGGTACACAATTTCAGAAACAAGACTCGAGCTGATGCTCGTCAAACAGTTTTATTCACTCGTCCAGGGCGTGTCTGCTTTTGGTGGGCTCAATCATCACCCAGCTATTTCCTCCAAGTCGTTCCTTCTAATTGTTCATTCCGTTCATTGGGTACAAGTTTTCGTGACGTGAGTTACAGGGCGGTCAACAATTCTCCTTACCCCTTTCCAGGGTGCGAGTGAGGGAATTTAGCATCTTTTCAACGTCACGCCGCCGTCTCATAATCCGCTGACATCAGCGCAGTCGTGTTTGTGTGAATTGGGTCAGAGAACTGCATATTCAGGACGTCGGCTTATCCTTGTCTCGGTATTGTCTATTGTCCTGTAAATTGTCGATTTACGAGTTGACACCACCTAACTATAAAAATCAGTCTTATCTATTACGTAGGCAGGTTTATTATACGGAGGCTGATTATGGTTTGTTAGGAGGCCGGCTTATTATACAGAGGCTGGTGGTGGGGGGTATTACGGTGCTCTTGAACGCCAAGTTCATTATTGGAATTTAGAGCTCGATTGGATAATCAATAGATTAGCTACGATGAAATGATGTAGATATCTGAAGGTGTTTTTTCGAACTTCTAGCCCTTAGGGAGAGCAAACCGTTCAATCTCCAGCGTTGCGGATGGTTTTAATCGATCCTATTTGGGATTATATTTATCATCGAAAAGCATAAAATCATTACTGTTACCTTAAAAGTTTTCAAAACCTCGATTTTCGAATGGTTAGCCCTTTAATACTTACTACCCTTTAGGGTTGATGAAAATTGATGCCGAGGTTACTGGCATATTCCCGGATGATGTATGATTTTTGCGGCGTACGGCGGATGGACGGATTTTTTTAAATCGACTTTTGGATTCTGCGCATCTTGAAACGTAAACCAAAAAACTTTAGGGGGGGTGGGGTTAAAATTTTTTTTCTTGGTCAATTACAAAGGTTCATTATTGAAAATATGAAACCAAAATTCAAAAATTTGGAATTAGAACCTAAATCATCATTTCCAACGAAATACCTAATTGGCTAGATTTGGGAAAACCTCTCTTCTAGGAATGAATTTCCTGGATACGGGTTGGTTTATGATAATGGAAGTTCAACTGTAAATTTTGAATCCAGTACCAAAGAAGATAACTGCTTGGAAGATCGTCCAACTAGGCGAACTAAAGCCGGTACTTTTCCGTTATGGGACCCTGGAGGATCAATAACAAAGACCACCTTCCTCAGAATTTGGTGACCTGGGACATCAGAAGACAACAATAGTTGTGAATTATGGTTTCAAGTCAGCTACTTTAGTTTTAAACATCTGTCCCCCAACAAGTTGCGTATCAACCTTGGTTATTAATATTACACAAAATATATTCCATTCAATATTTTACCTTCAACCTGTATGAACACATTATCTCTAACACTGACATGAAAGATTTAGGTAGTAAATACCCACCCCCTCCCCCTTCTTTGTAGTATCCCTACCGCCAACCCAAATTTAATTAAGATCAATATGATCGTGAGAATAGTATTCGCTCCCTCAGATTTGGCTTCTGATGATCACTGTTGTGAAAAATAAGCCTTAAATCATTTTTAAACGAACTATCGTGACATTTTCTTACTCCTTTGAACATGTAGTAACTGTTGCATGGGATGCGTCTGTTCGCGCGTCAAGAAGAGACTATATCCTATTAAAAATATATTTTACAATTATTACTGACAGGTTGGTTCTACAAAGATAGCTCCAAATACATTAGGTAAGAAAAAGAAAAACTACTAATTACATTGCACGTCAGACCAAAAATTGTTCAAAAAAAAAAAAAAAAAAAAAAAAAAAATGCACCACTTTCACATAAAAAAACAAAAAAGTCCAGTCATGCAGCATGACCCCATGAGCGAATTTTTGAAGATGTTTCATGCAAATATTACCGATTTTTACAACTAGCGAACGGCATTATTTCGATTTTTGACGGATTTTTCAACTTTGAAATTTTTGAAAACTTGATACATATTCTTATAGGAAATTTTACGCTGATTCCGAATATACCACATGTTAGTATGCTGCAAAAATTATTTTGCACAACAAATCGCAAAAAACAGGCTATTTTGAAATTGTTGACTACATTTTTGAAAATTTTCAACCCGAAGATGTAATCCGATCATGCTGGCCAACGAACTTGAACTTTTGTTTTGTGTCCTTAACATTTTAAAATTTGTTTGAAGTTTCTAGCACAATTCTACGGACAGTTATCGTCTGGAATGACACATACATACATATATACATACATACATAAAAAAATGCGTTAAACTTCAGAATATGATTCAGAATAGTCTGAAACGGATTTCTGCATAAAAGTTTTTCAAAAATTCACATTCTACAAATTTTGAGGCGAGAGCAATAGCTTAATTTTTTTCAAAAATTCGCTAAAACCTAAGAATAGGAGGGGAGACAATTTTATTAATAATTAACTATTTTATTTAATATTACTGTTAAACAGTATCTGGAAGTTTCGCCAGACCTTGCTTGATCTTCCATGAAGATACTAATATACTATAAGCAGCCTTAGTGTAGTGTACAATGAATAATTGTTCCCCCCTGGGATTCATGAATCCCAAGGTTGATTTATAAGGGAGTGTCCCAGCACACTGTGCTTACGTCCTCCCCCCTCCTTGCAAGCAAGGAGGAAAGTTCCCAGTATGGGAGACTGTTCTACCCACAGTCAAGGGCTTCGCAAATGCGAATACCTGTTCGCACATGGCACTACAGGTGGAGCTGGGCGTTCTAGCTCGCCCTACCAACTGAGCAGGTTGGTACCCGAGTTATTGTCAAGCCGCATAACTCACATGCCGGTACTATCCTGGGAGACGAATCTACCAGGAGAGTGCCTCCCTCTCAGCTTTCAGGCGTAGCCTTCCGGCCTGGGTAATCAACCACTGCCACCACGAAGCCAACCTCTATCGGGGGGCAGGCAAGTGGCACTTTGGCGGCGAACCGCCGGTGTGCCTGTAGCCTGGGGCTCCCCCCGCCCGTGGTACCAATTTAGTGTCTGAGCTCTACCAGAGGACTGGCCTACTCAGGCACCAGAGGCCGGATTGGTCGCAGGCCCGATACAGGGAATGTGGCCCTGTATCTGCCACTTTGTCCTCAGCTCTGCCGGAGCAGAGTCCAATCATTATGGATGACTGAGGAAGGGAGACTATAGTGACTCACGAGAATTGGTCGTAACCAATTACAGGCTCAAGCACCACTATAGTACGGTGGCTCCCGGTTTTTCCCAGTTGGTAGCTCTTGCGAAAGAGCTTCCTCACCCTACTGGGAAGGGTTGGAGTTGTCTCCGAATTGCCCTCACTTACCTTTGCCCTTCTCCATCATCTTCTCTCCTAACCTTGGTTGGTTTAATCCCTCAGCATCTCTTTCTCTATCCTGTCTCTTCCGCCTGTATATGCCGCTCACGCAGGATGGGTATTACCGCATCAGCGAAAATTTGAAAACTCGCCGCCCTGTTAGGAGAAGCCAGCAGCCCGCCAATAGGCACACCCACCAGACCACACTCTTCTCGCTGTGCGTTGTAAACGCTACACTCTCTCAAAATGTGCTCAGCCAGTTCTTCCGGGTGCCCACACTCGCACGGTCGATCGGTCATTAGCCGGAAGCTCGCCCACTTACTTGCGAACTCGCCGTGCCCCAACACCATCTGTGTTAGGTGATGGGTTGGTCTCACCCATCCCCACTCCAGTCTCTCACGTACTCTCGGGATTATCTTGTGGGGTAGGCGGCCTGTTTCCGCTCCATCCCACTCCTGTTGCCAAACGTCGAGAAGCGTTTCGTTGAGCTCTTTCAAGATTACGCCACTTGGCCTTCTGTCGGTCTCTGGATCGTAAGACCATAAACACTCACGCCTGCTACGTAAGACCTTAGCCTCTTGCTTCTTCCCAATTCTGTAAGATGCCCACCTTCGCCATGCCTCCCATCGCACAGGGAGAACACCCGCCAGCACTGGCATAGCACTGGTAGGGGCAGTGCGATACGCCCTACACACCTTCAATAGTGCACGCCGCTGAGCGGACGCTAGCTTATTCCAGTGCCTTTTCTTCAACAGGTGAGCCCAAACCTGTACTCCATAAAGAAGGATTCCCAAAAAGAGGCCCTTGTATATTACCACAAGTTCCTGGTATCTTATGCCCCATTCAGAGCCAGCTAGTCTGCACACTTTCATGAAAGCTGCTAGTGCCCTGTCACATACTAAGGCAATATGGCTATCTATAGACATTCTCTCTTGTAGCGTAATGCCCAGATACTTAAACTCACTCACATATCTCATAGGTCCCATGTCAGTTGCCACTATGGGGTTCCTACCCGGCAAACATCCCTTTAGGAGCATCATTACCGTCTTGTCTTGAGCAATTGTGAGCTTGAAAGCACCACAAAGGTCGACTAGACGATCAGTGACTCGCCTTCCCGCCTGTTCCAGCAGTAACCTGCTCCGTGCCTGAATCACTACCACCAGATCATCGGCATATGCAATTACGTCATACCCCTCCTGGTTCAACGCAGTCAATATTACATCAAATAGAATGTTCCACAGATAGGGTCCTAGTACGGATCCCTGTGGACATCCCTTTGTGATATTTTTACTCACTGTGTGCGATCCTTCACTATACACAACTCTTCGCCCGTCGAAATAGTCGAGCAAGAGGTTGTACAGCTGCGGGTCGCACCCTCTTCTCCTAATCTCACCCAACACACCAGGCCACCACACATTGTCAAAAGCTCCGCGTATGTCGACGAATATACCAAGGACATACTTCTCCCCGGCTTCCGCTACCGTTCTTTGAAGGGTGGTCAACGCAGTAATGGTAGACCTGCCCTTTCTGAACCCATGTTGTGCTGGGGAAGTGTGAGTTAGCACTTCGTCTAGCTTACTGACCATAACTTTCTCAAGCAGTTTGCCTGGTACACTCAGCAGGCAAAGCGGCCTATACCCCTTCGGGTCCGCCGGGTCACGATCACCTGGCTTCTTGAGCACGCACTACCGGGTCTATTTTCCACTGGTAGGGGAATACCCCCATCTCAAAAAATTTACAGAAAATAGCGCTGAACCAAGGGTACACAAGGTTCCTTGCCTTCTGAAGCGCCCTCACCTCAACCCGATCCACCCCTGGCGCCTTTCCAGGTTTGAAGGATTTCACGAGTGCGGACAGCAATCCATCTGTTATCTCGGCCCCGCAACTGCCTTCTCTACTGGCAGTGTAGTGTACAGGTTGTTGATGTGCAGACATGGTATTTCGCAGCAGAAAAAACTGGCCAAAATAGACATATCCATAGGTGTTGATTGGGCAAATGGTTGTGGTTTCATAAAGGAAGAGTCATTTTCTAGCGCTTTCCTACTTGGCTATCAATACCTACTTAATGAGTGATAATTTGGGATTTCAAACCATTTAAACTGCTAGCTTCTAGAGGTTTTCAGTTTTCGAAACCAAAATGTTTAGTTATATTCGTACTGACTGATTATTCATTAGTTGCAAAAAAAATTATTCTAATAGGTACGTTACGTGGCACTTCTGTGATTGTGATACAAAGTTCTCATATGCAAAGCTGTTTCTCATACTTAACCAGACGCAAATGGGTATAAAATATTGAAAGAAACTGATGTGTGAATTTTTATTGCAAAATTGAAACTTGTAAAAAGTACCTATACAAAAGTTTTTCAAAATCGCTGTATTGCTATTTGTCTTTCAAGTCGCACTAAACCTAAAATCGCCAGTAAAAGTAAAACTTGATCTGCAGAAAATGAGGCATTGGGGTCTGTCGGATCCAGTCCAGACTCTAAGCATCAAACTATGGTCCCTGATCAGTGCGTTAACTTCAAAAATTTCATTCACCCTATTCAAAAACACACCAGCTAAAATGAATGTCATGTAGCTAAAAACTTCCCGAAGGTTTTGTATTTTGTGCCACAAATCATGCACTCGTACGTTTGCAGGGAACTAGATCATCTATAGGTAGGTATAAATGGCAAAGTTCTGAATTTATGGGTACTTAAATAAAATAAAATTCTTAGGCAAGGCACAAATCGAAATGTCCGTTGCTGAGGTGACGGAGGGAGCTGCAGTGCAGTAAAAACGCTCGCAGTTTTCATCGGCAATTCGAAACGCAGGGTTTGCACAAGACTCCGTAAACGACTGGCCAGGACGCGACGCGTCGGTCACATCACGAGGTTTCGTGTTGGATGATGAAGTGGCTAATACGAGGTCGTTGGAATGATTGAAATCAGAATGTGATTCTAATGACCACCAATATGTTATTATTGACTTCTATACGCTCAAAGTCTTCAATAAGTTGGTAGGTACATGAAGGGAAGGAAATCCCAAGATGATTCTTCTTTTGACAAAAGAGTTTTGCGGTTCAAAATTCATCAATTTATTTCGTATGAGAGGTGAAGAAGTCTTTGAAGGGCCTAATAATGGACGGTATTGCCATCTCTGGAAGTAGAGCAATCCATAGACAAACAACTATAACCGCGGTTGGTCACCAACCGACAACAGCAGCAAGCGGACTGCGCAAGATTCAAGGCACCACGGCCAGGTATCACACGGTTCTTTTTGCTAACGAAGTACCAATGTCATTTGTAATTCACAGAAACACATCTTGAGCCACCCTACGTCACCTCACCAATACGCATTTCTAGTTGAACGGGAAATTGAACGGGAAATCGAAAGCCTTCATTCGGGGTAAAACGATAACCAAGACTGACAAACTCGGCTAAAAAAAATCCTGACAAGAAAATAGACAATAAAGGAATCAAAACACAACTGAGAGGGAAAACAATAAACATAATATATTATAATCCTATTTTAAAAAGCGAAACTTCAATGAAAAATCAAACCAACGAGGCATTTTGAAAGTGCACATGGGCAACAGTGAATACTTTGGAGTTGCCATACTCCCTAATTATTTTAGCTGTTGGTGCAACATGAAACTGTGGTACATAGTTTTGGATAAACCAACAGAAGATCTTGAAGCTGGTTATTTCGAATGAGCGACAGCTGATCAGAGTGCCTACCTACACTGAAAGGAGCTGACTTTCAAATTTCAGCTCCGTAGGCTGATTAAGAAATTAAGAAAGAAATTTGCCTCCTAGCCCTACGCACCATATAGTTGAGTTTTTAAGCAATTATAATTATATTATAACAATTATATTATGATAATTTTCTCTTAATCTCATCTAGATCGGTCAGTGTGATCAGCCTTGTACACCACCCCTAAGTACCACTGTCGTCGTCAGTTGAGGGGAAACGGCTGTTTTCATGTTACCTACTTCTTCGATAATAATTATAACGTAGCATACGTTTCTTCGGAGATCTTATTGCCGAAAATTGTAACACGTAACAATGACACAAAACAATGGCATGTAGCAACGACATGCACAAGAAGTTAAGCGTTACCGTTGGCCTGTAAGCACCGTTAATAATTTCTTTGCTATTCAAACGATGAAGTTAAAATTTGAAATGGAAGAACTCCTTCTGGCCGCTAGGTAGAGCTGTCGAACTTCAGTTTCGGGGGTGCATTGACGTCCCAAATATATACATATACATGTATAAGATATATACAAAATATATGTATGTGTCATTCCAGGCGATAACTCTCTTAAGGATTGAGATTAAAAAATCCGTTCTTGCGCAAAAAAAAGCATTAAAAAAAAAAAAAAAAAAAAGGCCAGCACTTTTTGAGCTCATTAAATTGGTCAAAATCCAAAATAATGTGCTAAAAAAAAAAAAAAAAAAAATTTAATAAATCGATGGGACTCGCTATGGTTGAATCCTTTGTAATTAGATCTCTCAGCGAATCGCTGAAGAAAACTGGCCGGGATTCGAACCCACGACCTCTCGCTTCCCATCTCGGGACAAATTAGTGGTCACTTGATGTCCCTGAGAATTTTCAGAAGAAACGATGGTTTTCCTGGTATGCACGTCTTTTTGACGAGTAGGTGGTTGGTTGAAAAAACGCTTGCATACGAGTCTGCAACACATTGGGACATTTCATATCTTTAGTTGCAGACTCGTATGTGTTGCAGACTCGTATGCAAGCTCTAAGAGCCACTCAGCAGATCCGGACCCTGGGCATCGTCAAGTAAATGTCCTAAAGAGGCTACGAAATTACAGCTTCCTAGAGTGTAAAGTATAGAAATTATCTATTAAAATGACTTAATCACCACTTCACAAATCAAACCGTTCTCGCAATATTCGGATCACCTGCTATGAATCAAATCATCGAAACACCAGCTCAATGAAATCATCAGATATTAACAAGCAGTTGCAATCATGTTCACAGTATCAATAAATGAAAATGATCACCTGTGTGTAAACAATTATTCATATAATCATGCTCATAACTTAGCTTGTTGGCCACGCACTTCGCAGTAGTTAATATAGTATGGTTGGATAAATCGAGAGCTTTCGAACGAATGGTCAACGAATTTTGTGGGATGAAAAATGACGAAGTACCATTTCCCTAGCAACGACTCGGTTGTAGGCGGAAATCATCAGAAATCATTGAGTAACGTAACGTAACGTAACATAACGAAAATTTGGTTGTGTGCCATAGCAAAGACATGAAATGTCAAAAAAATCACTAAAAATGGCTAAAAATCGTTAAATGTATATTTTAAGCATAATTTTAGTCAAAAGATGTTCATCAACGATGAATTACACCACTAAAAAATTTATGAACAAAGTTATGCTGAAAAATGTATTTAAATTTCATCAATATTTGCTGAAAAACCGGTAAAAAACGCAAAAAAGGTAAAAATCCAAAGTTTAATTTGAATTGTAGAATAATATTTAGGACGAGTGGTTTTACGATAAAACAAGTAATTAACATATTCTTAGCACTTTAGGTACTCATATTTCAAAACAATGTAATATAATACAGAACCTAATACAATATTTTACGAAAATTCGCTCATACAATCATGCTGTATGACTGAAACTTTCGGAATATTCCTTTCAAACCAACACGATATTGGAAAATGAAGGGATGAAGAAAATAAAGTACATTTCCATTCTCCTTATTTTAAACGGGTGTTATAGCAGTATAAGATTTCCCACGAGCAATGCATATTGAATGGGGAAGAAACCTTCACATTGTTTACACGATTAACCTAATACGCCAACTTGAAACCTACTTTCCTTTTCATGTTTTCTCTCTTTTCATCTCTCAATTGACTCGACTATTTCAGAAATCCTTTGATGTTCGGAAATGAGGCGATGGGAAGGCAAAACGATTTTAAAGCCCCCTCAATCCGTAAATATAATAAACAGGAGATGAGACCAGAAGCTCCCTGAAGTTCAAAAGGTTTCTACCAAGACCTCCCTGATATGGCTTTCACTGTTTATGTTTTTTTCATCCAGATCGTTCGTGGAGTCTCACATAGTCATTACGTAGTGCGCAATATTCGTTTGAAGGTGTTGGAAAAACCGCCAGAAATTTCCTTATGGACAGCGAAAAAGGAGAGTTCTGTAAACACAGAAGAGAAAAAAAGGAGGCCGCAGAAGCCAAAACAAGTTGAACCGAAAAACTTTGTTTATTGCCTCCACCCTCCTGGCCACTGAGATCCCTGTTTACCACCATTGTGGTGTCATAAATCAAATGGTGTCTAGTACTTGGAATCAACCACCGAGGCTTTCAAAATAACATTTACAGGGAGTCTTGTTGAAGCTCTTTTGCCGAGAAGCCTTTTCAAGCTGGTCGTATTTTATTAATTGCCTAAACAGCCCATTGACCAAAGCCACTCAAGAGAGGCAGCTATGAATAGACGTGCTTAGAGAAAATGCTAATTAAGTTTGGTCAAACATATATAAAAATTAGTGTTTGGCACTCTAATGTTCAATACCAAGAAACCAAGCTGTTGTTACCAAGTAACAACTAAGCCTAGTTTATTTTAAACTAGCTGGTTCACCCGTGCGTTGCACAGGTTGACTTGAACATTATCAAATAGCCTGTGACCCAAGTTAAAGTAATTCTGATAGATTAGCCCACTCAGATTTCTAGTTGGTTCAGGAACGTCCAAAACTCTTTAACATAACCCCCCCCCCCCCCCTCACCTCCCCACTGGGTCAGATTTCAAAAATGTGAAAAAAGTAGACTTGACTTTAATTAGTGTAATCCAAACATAATCGACAATAAAATCCCCAGTTCGTTCAGTGATGACAAAGATACCCCATTCCCCCCCCCCCCTTCCCTAAAACACCCCCTCCTATGGGTTAGATTTGAAAATTTTCAAGTAGCCTGTGATTTAAGTTAGAATGCTCCAAACATATTCGACAACTCAGATCCCCAGTTCGTTCAGTGACGTTCGAAACGCTTTAACTCCCCCACCCCCTCCCCTTCCATTTTGGGTATGATTTGAAAAATTTGAATAAAGTGCTCTTTGACTTGAATTAGACTAATCCAAACATACTCGACAATGAGGTACCCCATTTCCCCCTCCTCCCCTAAAACACCCCCTATGGGGAAGATCCCCAGTTCGTTCAGTGACGTTCGAAACGCTTCAACTCCCTCACCCCCTCCCCTTCCATTGTGGGTAAGATTTGAAAAATTTGAAAATGTAGTCTTTGACTTGAATTAGAATAATCCAAACGTACTCGACAATCAAATCCCCGGTTTTTTCAGTGGTGACAAAGATATCCCATTCCCCTCCACCCCTAAAACACCCCCTATGAGACAGATTTAAAATTGTATACCTTTTAAACCATCTTTGGACTTCCACAAATAATTTAAAAACCAAAATTAGCCAAATCGGTCCAGCCGTTCTTGAGTTTTAGCGAGACAAACGAACAGCAATTGATTTTCATATATATATATATAGATTTATTATTGTTGGATTACTAATTGTTGAATTCGGGTCGTGGATTGATTCTAAGGCAAGCCATGTTGAGCCTACGTCACGGAACGGATTGCAATCACGGACTCCACTGGCAGGTCAAAGGGCGAGAAATTATAATAATGAAAATATTATGCAAATGCATTGCGGCACTCTGCCATAAATGATATACCGATGACTATTCTGTAACCCCCACTGCACATAAATAGGTGAAATAAAATTGAAAACTACAATAAACACTATATTATGTTAACAAATACTACTGATCTACTATGTAGCTGACTGAAATAAAGCTGTGACTGTACGTATCATAAAAATATACATCACAAATATACATCACAAATACCACAGTTCGTAATAAAGCCCAGCTGCTCTTAGATGCATTAACAGGAAGGCCAATCTGGGCCTGGAGGTCCCTACGCGCAGATCTCAGAGGATGCCACATGGAATTGGTTTTATTGGTTTATTATTTCCAATAATAAGCCTATGTGATCGGGTAGCAAAAAATTTTTATAACCCCCCCTCAAACTTTGTCACTTTACGTTTCAAGGTGCGTAGAATCCAAATTTGAAATGTCCGCCCGCCGTTGGGGCCATAAAAGGCCTTAGAATTGACTTAAAAAAACCCGTTCTTTCGTACATAGACTCCATTTTGGGTCTAGTTGGTCCTAACGTTTAACCATCCCGAAGGCTCTACTCGCATAGATGCTATGGGCCAAAAACGGGCGAAAAAGTGTCTTTTTTACGCACGCACGCCTGGCACGCTTGGCAGGGGGTCACGGTGGGTGGTGAGGGGGGGGGGGGGGTGAGCGGGGGGTGGAGTGAGAGGAGGCGCCGCGGCACCTTGTGGTGGGTACGGTGTTCTTTCGAGGCATGAATATTTGTTTTTTCTAGGTCATATTTGTGTGTTAATACCAATGCTTTTCCTACGCATATTTAATAACATATCCTCTCGACTTTTCGTACGTACTTAGATAATGATATTATTAAGGCAATAACTATTTGAATAGATAGGAGCTCAAATCGAGAAATATAAACATGCGTATATAATTATAGAAGTATAGGTTGTGGCAACTCGAAATAGGACACGCCGAGGAGTCTGGACGGGCCTTATGAAGTACGCAAGTCAACTAAAACTACGATCATACTCAATTGAAAAAATAATAAACCTTTGTGAAATAATTTGCAGCGTTTTTTTCATGTAGGATGGAATCCTAGTATTTTCCAATAAATATTATCTTATTAATATTATCATACAGCTAGCTGGCTCACCCGTGGGTTACTCAGGTTGACTTGAATATGCGCAAACACCCCCCCCCCCCCCCCACCCCCCCCCCCACCCCCCCCCCCCCCCCCCCCCCCCCATCACCAATCACATTTCGGGACATCCCTATGGACCTGATTAAAAAAAGTCCTTACTTAAAAGTACTTACTTATAAATAACCTATTAGGCCCAAACTATTGAGATCAACCACCACTCCCTCTCCACAAACACCCCCATATTTCAGATTAAAAATATTCTTAATAGGTAATCCAAAAGAACGTTCAGACTAATCCAATTTCTTTCTTCCGAACATCGGACCACCAGTTCGTTCGGTGATGACCAAATTATTCCATTTAACTGCTCCCCCCCCCCCCCCCCACCACCGCCAACACCAAAACACCCATGGGTTAGAGTGGACAACTTGAAATAGTATGCGATCGATTCAAGTAAGAGTATTTCGAACATTTCTTACAATCAGCTCCAGTTTATTTAGTGATGTCCAAGATAAACCCATTTCACCTCCACCCCTCTAGAAAACCCTTAATGGTCGGATTTGAATTTTATATAGCTTGTGGTTCAGGTTAGAGTAATCCAAACAAATTTCCCCACTCATCCCCGGTTTGTTCAGTGAGGACAATGATACGCCATTCCCCCCTCCCTCCACCCTAAAATACCCCCTATGAGGCAGATTCTACCTGGAGGACCCCCCCCCCCCCACCCCCCAGAAATTTTTTGAAAAAAGACCTTGAAAAACTAGCAGTTTTAGAGGTTATAGACCCACACTTTATATCAGGCATGTAAAAATCAACATGAAAAACATAATTTTTATTTGCACAAATTTTTGCTTGGTTACCAAACATCCATGTACACACAAAAATAAAAAAATAAAATGATTATAGGTAAGTAATTGTTTTGGCAAAATTATATCGGAAAAGGCAGGGAATGAAACATAAAACGCTGGAGAACTTCAGTCCTCGTGATGTAATATTATTTATAAATTATACATTTATATTGCAAACACAGGATTAAATAATAATACACTCTTTATTTTTTAATTTACTTTAGAAGTAAACAACCGTTTAATAAACATTCTCGATGAAATTAAATGAACAAATTACATTTTTGATTAAAGATGAAAATACAAATAAAATATTACCTTGTTAAACATTTTTTGTTTATCAAATGTGAAACAGTGAATAATTCACTTCAATCGAAAAACACTGGTTGCAATCAGTTAAGAAAACACGATTCGTTTCTTTCTTCGTCAAAACAGTAGGTAGGTTGATTATGTATTATGGCTATTGATTATGTATTGTTACCGTTACCAAAAGCGGTAAACGAGCGACAAATACTGTAGGTTCCTACCGTAACTTGTTAAATAAACTGATGAACACGAACTTATCCCCATTAATTAAAACTGTATTCCTTGCCTGCTGCCTAATGTTTTTCAAAGAAGAAAGATGAGAGTTTACCGACGAAAATTCTGACATTACCCACGTGTACCTAATTCTCCGATTGATACCCAGTGGAACCTACGCAGTTTGTTGGCCTACTTAAATTCAAACGAACAAATTACTAAATTGGCCGTGAAAGATTAGTAAAACCGGTAGCTACTATCCCAGTTTCCCCACAGTATAAAGTTCCGTCAGCTATACTCGTATTTTTGTCAACATACAAGCATGACGGCGTGATTCTATTCTGACGTTCCCTCGCAAGAATTTTTTTCTTCTGCCTCTCGGGGGAGGGGGGGGCGCCCCCACCGCCCCCCCCCCTTTAATCCGTCCCTGCCTCTGGCTCAAAATTCAAAACTTCAAATAGCCTATGATTTAAGTTGAACTTATACAGACATTTCCTCCTCCACATATCAGTTGTTAAATGACCCCTGTAACCGTGAAAAGCGGAGGAACATACGGACAGACAGAGAAAAATCAAGAAAATGGTACCAATTGTCTATAAATAGCATGAAACATATCATGATTCAAATCAATGTACAATCAGACAAACTTACGGTTTTATTTATATAGATTATAAAGTTCTATTCTTGCTTTTTCAGATCCATCTATGGCCAGTAACCCACCTTGTTCGGAATGCGTCAGCTCCATGTACCATTGCTGTGGGAGAGCCACATTTTTCCCAACCCAATTCTTCCCCGTGGCCTGCGCAGTTCTACACGCTCCCAAACCAATCAGACCATTTTCTAACCGTAAGTGCGAACACATTTTTAGACAGCCAACCAACATAATAAATGTGGCCAAAAAAAAAAAAAAAAAAAAAAAAAAAAAAAAAAAAAAAAAAAAAAAAAAAAAAAAAAAAAAAAAAAACCTGTTCCTGCCCTTCTTTCCTTGGAGGTGTTCCTTTGTTTTCCAGAGAAAGGTACAGGCCATTTTTTGACACCTCATATAGTCCATAATTTTGCTAAATTTCATAGTTCTCTAAACACCCTAAATCATAAAATCAAAATTATCAGAAAGTTTTTTTGTTTGTATTTCTACAATAACCTAATCAGAACAAAATCTCAATGAACATAAGGTCTTTGTGGTTGATCTCAATCTTTCTTTAAAATACGTGTTGTAAATTGAAATCATCATTTTATTGAAAATTTGAAACACGTTATATCTGGTTGCTTGCAAGCTCGCATCTCAAACCACTGCCTACTTTACATGCAGATATCTACCATGTTACAAGGATATGTCTGTGGTAGGAGATCTAATAATAACGACTCTCCTCGAGTCCTTGTAAACAAACCCTCTTGCCTCTTATAGCTTTAGCAATAGTCAACTGTTAACAGCAACTCATTGTAGTGGCTTCTCTTCACAGTTATTTTTAACATTTCTACAAGCCGTTAACGATATTCTTACCGTAAAGCAATGAATATGCACATGTTACAGTTTCAGTGACGGATTAATAGAATTTCGTGGGTGGGAGCGGTAGTCCTCTACCGGGAGGACCCATCCCCCCCTCCCCCCGAAGTGTTTTGAAAAAGACCTTGAAAAACTAGCAGTTAGAGGTTTTAGACCCACACTTTACATTATGTAAAAATTAAGATGAAAAATATGATTTTGTACAAACAAAAAATTAATAAATAAAAAATAAAAATGATTATACTTAGGTAAGTAATTTTTTCGGAAAAATACAGGGAATGAAACAGAACGATGGAGATATAAATCAATAGGTACTACATAATAACTTCAGTCCTCGTGATGTAATATCATTATAGATTACATATTTATATTGTAAACACAGGATTAAATAATAATACACTCCAGTTTTTTCAATTTACATTAGAAACAAAAACATTGAATAATAAAATACGATAAATATAAATGAACAAAGTACATTTTTGACTAAAGATAAAAATACAAATAAAATATTACCTACATTGCTAAACATTTGTTATCTATTACTGGTAAATGTGAAACAGTGAATAATTCATTTCAATCGAAAATCACTGGTGCAATCAGTTAAGAAAACATGATTCGTTTCTTTCTTCGTCGAAACAGTAGGTAGGTACTGATTATGTATTCCTACCGTTACCGAAAGCGGTAAACGAGAGACAACTACAGTAGGTACCTACCATAAGGATGACAGCACGACACGGTCTCAACACCACCGTTACCAACCTGTTTTGATGATTTTTCCCTCAAGCACTTCTGGATATCTCCGAGTTTACCTACAAATAACCCGCAACTGACACTACCCGCGTAAACCCCCATGACACCGTTCACAGTTTGTAGGCCTCCTAAAATTCAAACGAACAGATTTGTAAATTGGCCGTGACAGATTAGTAAAACCGGTACCTACCATCCCCGTTTCCCGAAAGTTCCTTCATCTACGAAAACATACTTGATGGCGCACAGTGTTTGAATCCTGGGAGTTTTGGTAGAAAAAATTCCGAAACCACGAAAATCTATAGTAATGAATATTGCGGTTCTATGACCCTAACTAATGGAGAAGAAAATAATCATTTGAGGCCTAATCGGCTTTCAAGTTTCACGGCCATTTTTAAATTAAACTAACTGTTTCAAAACATACAAATTGCTACCGAAAACTGAAAAAAATCAATATTTGCAGAGGTTTGCGGAATAAACGGGTTAACAATTATAATTCTGCTTTAAATTCTATAAAGAACTTCTAGTTTCGAGACTTGACATACCGGTACTTTTTTTTTACATTAACTACTTAGTACCACTGGTAATTAAAAATTAGTACTCGAAACATGAGAATATTATTCGTTCAAACGTTCAGGAGAATCATTTCAGTCCAAACCAAGATGATCAGAAGAAGGGGAAAAATTAAATATTCAATTTCAGAGGAAAAATCTCCTTAGGGGTTCCGCACAGTAGTTTTCAATTTGGTGCGTTCAAATGAGGGCACAGAGATACCCAGAGAGGGTTATTCTAAGTAAATATATAATCGATTTGAGACCTTTACCTACTTGTGCGTTCCCTGGCAAGAATTTTTTTTCTTCTGCCTCTCGGGGGGGGGGGGGGGGGGGGACCGCCCCCCCCCCCTTTAATCCGTCCCTGTACAGTTTTCGGTAGTGGTACTGAGTATTACTGGTTTATGGTACCTACGTATGGGAAATGCTTCAGGAAAGCAAAGCTCGACAACTACTCGAATTTAGAACAGCTGTTGATCTGGTAACAACCGACAGCGACAAATTACTAAAATCGCGCGACGTGAACAGGAGGCTGCTTGAATGGCAACGCAAGATCGAGTTTTAGTAGGTAGTACGTTCTCGTTACCACGTTTTCAACACTTCACCCGTAAATATTGAAATGAAGCGTGTTTGTTCAATTCATATATTTTTATATTAAACTAGAGGCCTGTTAGGGCTTGGAAAGCCCTAATCTAGTACCTAACAGGAGCTCAGCACATTATAGTAACGATATAAGTCCTACCTATTTGAGGCGTTATGTGACCTCGTGCAAAGCTAAGGCGATGTTATTGAATGATTAAAAAAGAGGAAACACCGATCAAAATGTAAGTAATGTAATAAAATAAATATCACCAGTTGAGGTGGTCCTCGCCACTATGAGACTAAACAAAAAGTTGAATCGGGGAATTCAGAATTTGGGCATGGTGAGATGATGGTGTAGTTCTTGCAGAGATGGTGAATATGCGCGTCCGTGTCTTCTATATAAAGTCCGATCGGAATTATATATAAAGTCCGCTAAGTTCTTCAGTTTCAATTTCTTCGTTCAGAAATGACTCTCCTAGATGTTAGTAACTACACTACGTTTCTTACTTACCGTGAATTGATGGCAACTGTTGTTACCGCCACAGCCTAGTAAACAACTCTCGTTGATAAGGACATCCTAGAACACGATCAAGGCGGGTATAGAGACGAACGGTGACACTTTTGCAACAAACTTGGGGCCGTGCTTGTCCGTATACAGTTGTACCTAACAGGAACTCAGCACATTATAGTAACGAAGTAAGTCCTACCTATTTGTGGCGTTATGCGAACGGTGACACTTGGGGCCGTCTAACACTGAAATCGGTCCGCGAAGTTCTTCACAATTTCAAAGATCGTTCAGAAATAACTCTCCTAGATGTTAGTAACTACACTACGTTTCTTACTTACCGTGGCAACTGTTGTTACTGCCACAGCCTAGTAAACAGAGAGTCTCCCTATCAAATTTCAACTTCCTTCAGTGAACAGTATAAGGAATTTAGGTGCCCCCCCCCCCCCCCAGAGGTGCAATGGGGGCCTAAATCCTCATAAAAAGGTAGAGGAGGTAACAGGCATCCCGTCAGAGAGATACCACCCCTACTAATGAGCTTTTAATGAGCCATGTTCGGGGAAGGTTGATATTCCTGTCACCAGAAAACCATCCGACGCCAAACCAGCTGTCTAAAACGATCGAAAACAGCGCGTGGTTCCCATTGATTCCTCAACGGGACGCCGCCAACGCTATCTCTGGTGCTCTGACGGGAGCTTGATGGACCTCTCAGGAGGTAACTCTGTTATACTCCTCCCCTTAAAGACATACTTGATTGAAGATCAAGTATGGTAGTTGGGTGGAATAGTGAATAGCTGAGAACTAATGCTCATTCAATCATAAATAGCTGCATTGGCGTTTTGGATGGGGGAATAGAAATTAAAACTGGATTGTCAATGAAGCTTCATAAGAAGTATCTTCATTGAACAATCGGGACAAAACGGATGCTCAACTATGGAGACTTATACCTTAGGAAATCAAAATATATATAGAAATTAATTTGCCCAACAATGAAGACTTTTAAATTAAATTGCCCAACTATGGGGACTTAAATGGCGCACTAACCTGGTTTTTGACATCTAGCAATACTCAGGTGGCGAAAAAATTGAAAAAAATAGTATAAAATGAATTTTCCCAACTTAGGGGACTTAAATTGTGAACTCAGGTGGCATAAAATTGAAATAATATATATGGTCTGACGGGAGCTTGATGGACCTCTCAGGAGGTAACTCTGTTACAACAGGAAAGAATTTAGCTCACTCAGCTGATCAGAAAAGACCCCATCACAACGTTTCTTACTTACCGACACTTTTGCAACAAACTTAGGGCCGTGCTGATTCGGAATTATATATAAAGACCGTTCGGAATTATATATTAGGTCCGCTAAGTTCTTCAGTTTCAATTTCTTTGTTCAGAAAGTTAGTAACTTCAGTTCAGATGTTAGTAACTACACTACGTTTCTTACTTACCTACCGTGAATTGATGGCAACTGTTGTTACCGCCGCGGCCGCAGCCTAATAAACAACTCTCGTTGATAAGGACCGCCTAGAACACGATCAAGGCGGGTATAGAGACGAACGGGACACTTTTGCAACAAACTTGGGGCCGTGCTGATTCGAATGAGCAGTCGTCTTACATATAAGAATTTAATATATTATATGTAATAAATATACTAAATCTATATATATTCATCATATTTTTACTCAAAGCAGTCCGTTCATCGAGTCTCCCAAGACAACTAACAACGAAACGGAGGAATAGAGGGTTGCCAAACAACAGATGAACTCTTATCATTCCTATTACAATTTGCTAGATGTGAATCTTAGCCTATAGATAATGATAGCATTTCTGCCCCCCTAACCAGTTGAACCCAATGTTCGAGGACAACTCAGTTAGGGGGCATTCAAAAATTCTTTTTCGAATCTACCGAAACTTCGGTATGCCTGATTTATAATACATAATAGTAATGTGAATCTGGTGGTATCGGATATTGGTGGGTATAACAATGCACGCGGGAAGAAGGCACATCGTCAGTCCCCTCACTATCCGCCTGTTGCCCACTCTGTGGTGCGCTCTTCGTACCTACTCAAGGAAGAATCGGGCCAGGAGTGTCTCAAGCCTGCCCATCGCGGCCGCGCGACACTAGCACTCGTTGCGGATACTGAGGAAATCACAGTCTGACCGGCTTGTAATCGTTGCTTGCGTATTATAAATAGATTAGTTGGACAAATAGACCAGAATGATTTGCGTAGATTGGTCGCATCATGTATTCTTTTACTGAGTTTATCCACAAAATGTAAAATCTGTATACTTATACCAAGCTCTATATCTGCATACACCAATATTAGCTTTGTTCCAACAACGACAAAAAGGCGCCCTAGAGGAGCTCAGAGCCCGAAATTGCGTTCCAACAAGGTTATGGAGTTGGGAGCCCGGTGTTCCAACAGATCTTAGAGCGCCCCCAGAGCTGCTCCGGTGTCCCCCAATCAGCCCCACACTTTTGATGGGGTCTCATCGAGAGCTCCGAGCCCTACGCATGCGCATTTTGAAATAACCTGCTACCCTTGGGTAAACTACAATCCGCGTAACCTTCTCTAAACGTCAACAATTTTTTTCACTGCGAAAGTCAAGGAGGAGGTTACACACGTGGATGATTACCTGCGTTACATCAATTTTCTACTACCGTTAACGCGTTTTGAACTCTCGGGGGAGCTCCGAAGTGTTCCATCAAACACGAAAGTGGGCGACCATGGAGCTAACCCCTTGGCAACTCTCTGCAACTCTGGAGGAGCCACGGGGGTCGCTCTCGAAGCGCTGTTGGAACAAAGCTATTATTACTAACAAAGTTGAGCAAGAACTTACTTGAACGATCGCCAGTGTTCCTGAACGATGTTTCTTCAAGATAAACCTGGAACACATCGTCGGGCTCGTCTCTGCTCATTAAACTAGCGTGATAATATATAAGCCTACGAAGCCTAATACTTATCGCTGAAATTCATAGCACAAATAAAACGCCGCACGAACGGACGACGGACTTATTCGATTATTGATATCTACGTGTCTTGAAACGTAACCAACAAATTTTAGCGAGGAGATAAAAAAATTTCTTGGCCGATTACAAAGGTTCACTTTACAAATATCTCTACCAATCGAAAACAAAATAAAACAACACGATGATGGATGATGGAAACTGAGATCAGGGTGAAGGAAAACAGAGTCGGAGAAATACAAGATGCCGGAATCAGCGTCAGATTACAAAACATTTGATAAGAGACGACACGGTCGCGTGAAACACCGAGCTTGCACCGCAGTAACAGCAAGTGTTAGCAAAAATTTGATTTTCCCTAGATTCACGTAGGTACACCGTATTAGGGCGCCGCACAGTAGATGGAAACAGCAGTTTTTGTGCAAAAACCTTTTAGATGAGCCAAGTGGTTGAACTTGATAAGGATTCTCATGTTTTTTGGGGTGCTGAGTTGATTGAAACCATACCCGACTCGCTAACTATAATGACTAATCGGATAGCAACGTTTTGGCGAATTTTCTTAGAAAACGAAGCTATTGCATGGCTCCAAAATTTTTAGAATAAAAATTTAAAAAAATTGTCATCATGGAAATCCGTTTTGAAGTATTCTGAAACGATTCCTGGATTTTAACGCTTTTTTATATGTGAGTAGTATGGATATGTACGTTCTGGCTCACGACTTAAATCCCTGATAAAACTTTTTAACACAAGACATCAGAACACATATTTTCACTTAAATCTCTGATGTTTTTATTTCCACTTGAATCTCTGATGTTTTTATTTACACTTGAATCTCTGATGTTTTTATTTTCACTTGAATCCCTGATAAAAATTTTTACCACAAAACATCAGAACAAATTTTTTAACACAAAACATCAGAAACAGCGACTTCTTCATTTAGCGACTTAAATCCCTGGTAAAACTTTTTTAACACAAAACAACAGAACCAGTGACTTTTTCATTTGGGGGGGTAAGTTAAAAGAATACATTCTATAATAAAAATGAATAAGGAACAGTTATTGAAAAAGGTTAATTTTGAAAACTCCACAAACAAACTCTCTGAGTTGGAAAAAGGAAAATCATACAAGGTTTTAAACTTTGAATTTGTGAAAACGAAATACTCTCAGGAAAACAAAGAGTCTATAATAGCTAATTTGGGAGAGAGAGTTGCAATGAGAAGTAAACGATTCTTTGGTATGGGAGTTCGTTATTAAAAAAATTTTACTATAATAAATAACTATGATTACATTTCTTATATTTGTACATATAAGAATGCCCTGCTTTCTACATTGGAAAAGCCGAAACCAGTCATACCCCTTATTACTGCACCAAGTATCTACTACCAAAACGATAACTGGTAAAAAAAAAAAAGATGTGGCGATGAAGGGCAAATGAGAACCTTTTTCATTTTTCATAGCGCGAAAGCTGAATCAATAGTTAATCAAGCTGAATAATTATTCTGAAGGGACGTGAGTATAACCGAAATGGGTTAGGTACTTAATTATTTTTTATTCACCTGATGTAAAATCGTTTCTTCCAAATTCGGGTATCGTTCGCACAGATCTTTCTCAAAATCACTTCCACTCTTAAATAAAATATCGCAAGGCACTGAATATGGAATTTCAAGAGACAGTTTTTTTACCACGATGTTACGACTTTCTTTTTCCACAATGTGTGTTTAAATGTTAGGTACCACGCTTCCGCTGATGTTGAATGATGTGATAGTGATAGAAGACTGCTCCCAAAGAACTATTTTTCTAGACGAAGAATGAATCGTAACATTCATTCTCGGGACAAGGTTCGCACCTCGTGGTTTATTTACTCTAACTTGTCAAAGCAGGAGTTGATTGGCGGGTGCCGTCACTTACCTTCCTCAACGTATTCGTTCATTGTGATCACCGACGGCGGAGAACGGCGATCAAATTAATACACAAGACACTTGAATGAGTGCGTAGTCGGATTATTCCAGTCACAGGACGACCGGAGATGACGACCGGAGATGACCTGCACTTTTGGCACTCTATCATAGTTGAATAATCACATGATTTTTCCAAAAATCCTCATTATCACTGCTTACTCTTGGTGATGCACCAAAAAAATGTGAAAAAATGATCAGGTACACCTAAACAAGTAGGTATACAATACATGGTGTATTTCGTCTTGGGGAATTTCCCCAGTTTTGGAGGCGTAATCAATCATCAATAACTGCTACACCAAAACCTTAATTTCAAGCATACGACCAATTACTTATCACGCTCAATGCCTTCTCAAAATTTTCTGCACGCCCAAATGAGGAAACGAAGGGCTGAGTTTGTGTCTGAAGGTACCTATCTAGGAACAGTATAAAAATGGAAAAACATTTTTATTAATGCTTTCATTTTTTGAGGTTTTTGCACGCTTCCATCCACCGTGCGCCGTAGTAACCAGGAACTATCTAGTAAGGTACACTGCAAAACGTACGAATTTTCTACTTCCGCAAGTTTAGTCAAAAATGGAAAAGTGTACCACAGCTAAAAAGCCACCCAGGACGAAGGTGAATGGATCGGTGACTGATAGCGTCACTGCCTTGGAAAGCGTCACTGCTAAGGTGAGCGCCATGTTCCATGTTATAAATTCGTTGGCTACGTTGAATGTGATGGATTGCGACTTGTGATGGTTTGAAAGAGTGATGATTTGATTATTTTACTTCATTTCTATGCAAACCCTTGCTAATTTTACTTGCCTCATCATGTACGGTCAATCTTAATGTATCATTACATGTTAAAAATTAGGTTACGTGAACTATTATAAATTGGAAAGTGTGACATTTTTTTGGTTTTTTTTTTTTTTTTTTCTGTCTGACTATCACCCCTAGAGCTAAAACATATCCATGAATAAATGTCTGGAGGATTTATGAAAACTCCGGTTCATTACCTACTTAAATATCCACTGGCATTTTAGTTTTAGACCATTCTGCACTACTTTGGTTCCGTGTCTGTCTGTCTGTCGGTCGTGTGTTTGTGTGTGTGTAACAAGCTTATTTTCCACAGTTTTTATCCGATTTGAATGCCATTTTTAGGGAATGCGTGGGTTAAAGGACAGACTGTCCCCTATCTGTTTTATTATTGCCAAATCAATAATTCTCTCTGCGCATGCGCAAACGCAAATTCCATTATGCTCCATTTTTGTACGCCCTAGTCGTCAGATCTCGCTCAAATTTGGACGATAGTTGGAGAATGACGACTTGATCATCCCATTTCGATTTCAACATGATCGCATCATTAATAGCTACTGCGCATACGTCAATGTGAAACCCTTGTAACGACCTTAATTTCCACAATTTTCATCCGTTTTTGATAAAATCGCCAGGGAATGCGCGGGTTAGGTTGTAGATGGTCTCCTATCAGTTTAATTGTTGCCAAATCAATACTTCATTCTGCGCTTGCGCATACGTAAATTCCATTATGTTCCTTTTTTACGCTAAATTTGGATGATAGTTGGAAGAAGACGACTTGATCACCTCATATCAATTTCAACATGATTGTATCATTAACCCTCGGATAGGCGCGGTATCAAATTGATACAGAACATGGCTTTGAAGGGTTGCTACGACCGCTATCGCATGCGGAGGGGGGCCCCTTTCCCTCTACCTTCCTAACTTCAATCCGTCTTCAGAATCAGTTGACCTTCACGCGTCGATGGAGTGAGCTACATAGGTTATGGCTGCTTTTAATCAAATTGATACACCGCGCCCATCCAGGTAATTTACAGATTACGAGATTGAAAATGTCAATGGCAGTGATGAAGAACACCCTCAGGAACAGCCGATGCAACTGCGTGAGAGAGCTTTTCCACAACCCACATCAGGGAAAAAACGAAAGAGATGCGACCCCTGTAAAACTTCAAAAAAAGTAGATTGACGACTGACAATTGCGTACTTTGTGAACAATTTCTGTGTTCAGAGCACTTGAAACCTATTTGTAAAGATTGTTACCAAAAAGTAAATTTAGCTCAATAAGAAAATTGGTACCCAAAAATTTCGCCTAACATACGTTTGTTACCACAAATTATGTGCCTTACTTAAAATTTTCGTTCTTTTTTCTAGTTTATTATTTCGTTCCTTTGAGTTTACGAGTATAGTTCCTATCTATAGACTTGTCTTTTTTCCATAAAACGTTTGCTGTAAACGTAGGTAAAGATTTAAACTCATCGGTGAAGAATGTTGCCAAAAAATTGTTTACTAAATAAGGAAATACGTAACAATTATGCCTAGCTCAAATTATTAGTTACCTAATTTTTCAACCTCATAATTTAATTTCTTGAATTTTTCTATAATGTTATAGTAGTTTCTCTACCTATCAGCTTGTTTGCTAGTCCAATAAAACTATTGATTTGAACAATGGTTAACTTTATACTATTTCCCTTAACCCATTTCCCCTCCTAACACCCATTGTATCAAAATGATACACCGCGCCTATCGCCGTTTTTTTAGACCGCGCCTATCCGAGGATTAATAGCTACTGCGCATGCGCCAATTTTAAATACTTGTAACCACCCTAATTTCCACCGTTTTCATCCGATTTCGATGAAATTGTCAGTGAATGCACGGTCTAGGTCGTAGATGGTCCCGTACCTACCTATTTCATTGTTCTCAACTCTTTAGTTAATTCTGCTCCTGCGCAATTGTAAATTACATTGAGTATATTTTTTCGTTTCTCAATTGACCAATTGTGACGTTTCACGCTACTTCTTGATTTACTATTTTCCGTAATGGAATTTTTCAAGATCATTTAAAACTTTTCAATGATCTATACATTCATGATAGGTAGACGAGGGAGCTATGTGCCACACCCAACTTGGCAGACGTTGTTTTACTATTTTTTCAAGCAACATAACAATCAGCAGGCAACAAATTGGGTTCAAAAACAAAACGCAACCTATTGGTTGTTATTTCTTTTAATAATGTCACTAGTTTCACCTGTTTATTGAGTCAAGGTAGCACTTTTAAAGAATAAATTTGAATGAGTTTAGCGTTGAAATTTCTCAAAGGGTTTTTGGCAGACCTTTACACGGCCGAATGCAGCAAAAAGCCCCGCTGTAGTTAGCCGGAAGGGCAATCTCAATAGCGATCTGTAGCTCGAACGCGTGCTAGAATCTACTATTCTACGAAAATTTCCAGCGCTAATTTCACTAAAAATGTTTACGCTTTTTTACGCTTGTTCGCTCTATAAGTTCTTGTGCTGGCAAAACCTTAAGATCTTTAAATAACCAATCTGTAGAATATCTATTCTGTTTCTTCAATAATACTTTACCCTTTTCTGTAATAAAAATAAAGATTGTAATAATTCTTTGCGACATCCATCCCAGCCTAATAACATCAAAACTGGATGTATTATAGCAAATTAAACACCCTTTTATAGTTTCTCTACATACTTAGAATAGTAAGAGAAAAATAGTTTTCTTAAACGAACTATCATTTCATTTATATGAAAATCCCACCTCATACTTTCATCAACTCCTCGATAGGGTGTGTGAGGCCCGATTCACACAGGACGGGCGTGTGGCGAAGACGTGGCACTGACCAGGCACGGACGTGGCGGTGACGTGACCCATGCAATGCACACAGAAGGGGCGGGACAGTGGCGAAAAAGGACGTGAATTACAAGTGTGGTGAAAACCACCCCCTCTTTTCAACAGCCCTTTTCAGGGCTACCAAAAAGAGGTAGACATGGCACACAAACGTTTATAAGACGTCGAGTTATAACTCCGTCAAACAAAATATTTCACCAGAGAGAAAATGCGATATTCTCTCTCAATAATGAAATATTATCAAATAACATACAAGGCGACCTCCCTAAACACTTACTGGGCGAGAGAGACGCGACAAGTATTTCGAACCAAGTCGCCTTGAATGAGAAAACTCAAACAGACAATCAAATGTCCTCTAGAACTAACAAGGACGGTTCTAGCAAGCCTACACGCCAATCAGAAACTCTGATTGCGCGAGAGACAATAGACGAACCAACCAGGAGGCGGCAAGCAAATTACAACCGCCTCTGGTTCAGAAGCAAAGAGGGCCGAGAGACCCAGTCTCAACAACGGACGCAGAGAAGCCACCCCGGGGACCCTGTCTCAGCGACGGACGCAGAGAAACCACCCCCGGGAACCCCGTCTAAACAACGGACGCAGAGAAGCCACCCCGGGGACCCTGTCTCAGCGACGGACGCAGAGAAGCCACCCCCGGGGACCCCGTCTCAGAGACGGACGCGGGGAAGCCACCCCCAAAAACCAACTCAGCTATCATATTCACAGATTCTGAGAAAACAATGTGCGAGCCAATAAGGAAACACATGGTGAACTAATGAAATTAAGCGGACCAACCAGGGGGCGGCAGGAGGCGGCCACCTCCCTATAAATACCCGCACAGAGCCCTCCGTAATTCATTCCACTCACCGCTCTCGACGAGTACACTCTACCAGTACGAAGTTTCTACACGCTCTACGCTGACGACCCTTCTGCTCACGAGTTCTTCTCAGAACGGCAATTTATTGCTCACAAGGCATATCTTCTCTCCTCACAGATCTCACTTTGGCATCTACGAGTCCAGTGATCCTTTATCCTGCTCATTGCCCAACGTAGTTCTTCTGTCAGAACGCCACCCGGTACATCTATTGATATCCTCATTAGATCGTACGCCCGCAGGGACGTTCGAGACGTGTCGCCCGGGTTTCGTAGCACTAAGCTCTTAACCGACCGCCGGGGCACGCCAATAAATTACTCAGCTCATCCGCTCTAATTTATCGTCCAAGGAAGCCTTTTTCAAGGCTACAAGGTAGGACCCTGACATCCGAGCAAAGGAAAGAAGCTCTGTCAAGCGAGTCCACCTTCCAAATCCTGCATCCTATACGGAGAGGTATTAAAAACGAGTTAATCAACTCGGGTACATCGATGGAGCGCCGCCCGTCCTACTTCCTCATGCAAGAGGAAGCAGAGCACGGCGCGGTCGGGAGCTCTAGCCCACGAAGCGCTCCCTACCCGATACTCGACTCGTCCGCTGGTCCTAGCGACAGACAAAGGCTCGATTCTCGCGAAGAGATCGCCTTGCTACCTAACATATCCATGAAGGAAACGTTAGGTCAAGCCTCACACACACAAAAGTTCGAGGATCCCTTCCAGACTCGCTCTGAAGTCAATCATCGTGATTCGACAAAGATATCTGAATATCCACGATATTCTACGCAAGGCTGCCCGGCCGATCCGAGCGTCAAATTCACTCCTAACTTGCTCAAAACACAAGATACTTTTCAGTACCGCAACCAAGCCCGTTATATTCCCCTACAGATATAAATCTTAGGCCGGAATATTACACAACGGCTCAGCACCAAACAGATCGGACCCAGCACGCACTAAGCTAGCCCAGTGCTCCACGCGGCCAATACACGAACTATCCTCAGGTTCCGCCCGCCAAGCAAGATGACCTTGGCGATTTCGCTCACATTCCTTTCGGAAATATTACGGGGACTAACCCGCATAATCAGAACATAAACGTCCCACTTGGTCTACCTACACCAAGTCAGACATATATAAATCCACTACAAATGGTGACCCCGCCTTTGAACAGGCTTAACACGGAGCATTTCGTTCCCTCTTATGAAGCTAGTGGATTTCAGGGAACCACTGCGGGCGTGCGACCCCCGCCGGGCTTATACGCCCCACATCTCACACAACAACCCTCTGCACAAAGTGGCTTTCGAGCACTTTTAGAGGAAATGGGAGATTACCAAAAACCTATCTTCCAAAAGAAGAATATTGATCGTGCACTCGCCGAGTTCGATCAATACTGCGTGCGAAAAAACCTGAGAACGCAGAACGAATGTTTCTCAGCTATCTACAAGTGGGAACCTGAAGAAATGCGGGAAGCTATTGACTCAGCTTACCTCACGGCACCCCAAGCACCTTATGAAGAGGCCAAACAGCGCCTACAAGGAGAATACGGGTTGTCCTTACAGGACAGGCTCCTCGCACTCGAGGACCCCGCATCTCTCGCCAAAAAACCCAGCACCAAGTACCATGGAATGTACTCTAAGGCTGTTGGGTACTTCTCAGAGGCTCTGATCACTCAAAAGTGGATCGAAACTCTGCCCATCGAAGCCCGGGGCATGGTCGCAGCACAGCTTACCACGAATGCCCGGCTCGACCTAGCTGATACGCTACACGCGTACAAAACAGCGAATCCTCCTCTCAACATAAGAGGAGTAGAATCTACTTCAAAACCTACCAAGACTGGTTTCAAAAAGGCCCTCTCACAAAAAGCTGAGTCCAAACCTCAGCAAGCAGAGAGTAAGCCTCACAAACCAACGGCCTACTTCTGCCGGAACCACGCCCGTTTCGGTAGCGAAACTCGCAAGTGTGCAGACCCAGAGTACTGCACTTGGAAGGCAAATACCGCCTCCAAACCTACCAAAAAGGCAGCGCCTATCAGCCAGCCTAAAAACTTGGTTTCAAGCGAAAAAACTCACAGACCAGTACAAGAAAGTACCGTTCCAACCTCAGACGCAGAGAGTTCGGAAAACGAATAACTGCCAGTGTATCTGAGCCTATACACCGGCAGACTAAAGAGTATAAAAGGCTCTTTTTCAAGTGCAAACTAAATGGCACTGACTTTCTCATTGACACGGGAGCAGAAGTGAACATTCTGCCCCACAATGTCACCAAAAAATTGGGCTTAAAAATTCTTAAGTCCAATGTCAAGCTCACAGCAGCTAACGGCGCCCCTATAGACACACTAGGGCGTGCTGACACGACAATTAACATCGGCCTCGGAGACATGACCACCGATTTCATGATCACTAAAGTTGATCTAGCGATCCTCGGTATACCATTCCTCGAGTCTTGGGATATCGGAATACGGGTCAAACACAAATATATCTACAAAGATAAAGTAAAGAGCTATGCCGATCAAAAAATCGCTGCAGTCATGAGCAGAAAATTTACTGACGAACAAATAGCAGCTGCTATTCCTCATCGTGACAACAGTCCTAAACCAGAGGACACACAGCTCACAGAGGACGAAAACATACGCTCTATCATTGAAAAATACAATGATAAAATGAACAAACTTCAAGGAAAGTGGAAAAACAACGGTGTTTACCACCGTATAACCACGGAAGGAACACCAGTACACTTCCGTGCAAGGCCCATGGCAGGCGAAAAACGGGCTCAGGTTAAAAATACTTTCGACAAAATGCTCACAGAGGGCATCATCGCTCCCTCCGACTCCGAATGGGCTTCTCCGCTACATTGCGTGCCCAAAAAAGATGGAACATGGAGAATCACGGGCGATTACCGATTCCTCAATGCAAAAACTAAGAAAGACGCCTACCCGCCGCCTCACATTCGCTCTTTCCAAGCGAATTTACACAATACACAAATCTATTCGACAATAGATTTAAAATCGGCATATTACCATATCCCGATGAACCCAGATGACGCTCATAAAACGGCCATTATTACCCCTTTCGGTCTCTATGAGTTTAAAAAAATGAGCATGGGTTTGGCCGGAGCGGCTCAAACATGGCAAAGGTACATGGACAGCGTCATGCGGAAATTCGATTTCGCATTTGTCTACCTAGACGACATATTGGTAAATCAAGTAAATTCGCTCACACAGCGCAACCTCTGTATGACTCCATTCGGTCAAACAAAAAGAATGACAAAACACCTATCGAATGGACATCAGAGAGAGAAAAAGCTTTCAACAGCTTAAAACACGCAATGATAAAAGCTACATTGCACAATATTGCTCATCCCCACCCTACAGCGGAGTGGAGAATAGTTTGCGATGCATCCGATACACACATCGGAGCGGCACTGGAGCAGGAAATTACAGACAAACACGGCTCGAAATCTTACCAACCATTGGGATTTTTCAGTAAAGAAATTCCGGAACAATGGAAGAATAAAGCCTCGTTCGACAAAGAGATGTTCGCCGCTTATCAAGCTTGCATTCATTGGCACAATGACTTGGACGGCCGCTCTTTTCATATTTGCTCAGATCACAAGCCTCTGCTAGGCACAATGCTAAAGAAAAACGCACATTTTTCTAAAATGCGATTGAGATGGCTAACATACATCTCCCAAATGACAAGTGACATACGACACATACCCGGAGAAGACAACGTCGTAGCCGACGCACTCTCCAGACCTTTCGACCCAGTTGAAATTCAAACAAAATCAATTTCAACCCAAACTGACGAGGGTCCGTCCGTAGCCGAAATTTCACAAATTACGGCCGCAATAGAGTGCAACCTTTTACTGCACATCTCAAATGCACAGATTCATTCTCCTCCTAACGCAGAGGACAAACTAAAACTCACACGAGTTGAATTCCCTCAAGGAGAGATTTGGTGTAACCTGGACTTAGGACACCCAAGACCTTATATTCCGAACGAAATAAGGCACGAAATAATCAGCCAAATTCACAATTTGGGACACCCGGGCATACACTCTACAGTGTATAAGGTAAAACAGAGATATTTTTGGCACGCCCTTCGTGCGGATGTCTCCAACTGGGTCCGGGCATGCGAGACTTGCCAACGAGCAAAAATCACTCGCTCCGTGAAGCTCCCTTACTCCGAATTTGAAACGGCTACCAAATTCTCCCATGTACACGTTGACATTACCGGACCCTTACCTTTAGCTAAAGGAGGGAAGCGTTACATCCTAATGATGGTCGATAGAGCGACGGGTTGGCTAGAGGCAGTCCCTCTTAACAACATCGAAACGTCCACTATCACAAACGCCTTTATAAATATTTGGGTAGCCTCAAAAGGTGTACCTAAATGCATTACAAGTGACCAGGGCACACAATTCGAATCAGACCTATTTCATTCCATTATGGAACGTCTCGGAGTAAAACATACTCACACGTTACCATACAAACCGTCAACAAACGGAATGGTGGAACGCAGAAATAGGTCCTTGAAAGAGGCTCTCAAAGCACAGGACGAACATTGGCTCGACGCCCTTCCGAAAGTACTACTCGCCATGCGTACGGCAGTAGACCCAGCAACGGAAACTACGCCCTTCCAAAAAGTTTATGGAATTGACGTGCCGCTCCCAGGCGACATATTCGTAACTTCTACGAACATTTCCGAGCCTCTCTTTTTCCGATCTACGCATATCAGGCATAATAATACGAAATATGCCGTCAACATGCCCAAAAATTTGGATACATGTACACATGTCTATATAAGAGTGCCCACACAGCTCTCCTCTTTGCAATGTCCTTACACAGGACCATTCAAAGTTGTTAAAAGAGATAAGTTTTCGGTTACAGTACAAATTGGCGAACACACAAAAAAGGTTCCCAAACAGCAAATCAAACCAGCTTACACTCTAAACACAGACGAAGCTGTTTCACTAAGCACAAATCAGGCAGAAAATAAGGAGGATACTCCCCAAAAATCCGCCAGAGGGCGCGTCCCCTCTACCAAATTCGACGAGAGATGGGTGACTGCGCTCGAAGCAGGCCACGCCCACTTTTCTCAGGTAGGAGCAGTGGGAGATATAAATACGGAGCGCCCCGGGCACGGAGCTCATACCAATCTTGACTATGGCAGCATCCACCACGCAAGAAGACATGATGACGGAAGAAGTAGAGAATTTCCTCCTTGCGGAGGAAATTCCTGCGCCCATCGGCCCGCTCCCGCCTTCACCCGAGAAGAAGAGACCGGCAGACACCAGCGCTCACAGGGAGATAATTTGGAGAACGCCAGCCGCGTTCACGCAGCCAGCTCCACCCACTCAGCAGCTGCCCAAAGCTCCACCCGCTCACCAGCTGCCCACTACGCCACGCAAGTGGATCAGCTCGGGCGACGTTCCCGTGCCTCGTTGGGACGAAATGAGCGCAGCGGGGTGGACGTCACCGGAACCAGCCCCTCCGCAACAACCCAGCAGCGGCCGCGGGCCAAACCCTCGTGGGTTTGGTACCCGTCGGCAGAGCTCGGGCCGGCCACGGACGCCCCGCGGCGCTCGCCGAAACCAGCGAGGCCGGGGCTCACACCAGGCGCGGGACGAGAGGCCTGCACCTCCGCCTCCGCCCCAAATGGTGAGGGTATCATACGGAGAATTCCGTATGGACCTCCCAGTTCTCCCCAACCGGCGTCGTCGTTAATAACACGACGTCTTGGGGGGGGCGCCTGTGGTGAAAACCACCCCCTCTTTTCAACAGCCCTTTTCAGGGCTACCAAAAAGAGGTAGACATGGCACACAAACGTTTATAAGACGTCGAGTTATAACTCCGTCAAACAAAATATTTCACCAGAGAGAAAATGCGATATTCTCTCTCAATAATGAAATATTATCAAATAACATACAAGGCGACCTCCCTAAACACTTACTGGGCGAGAGAGACGCGACAAGTATTTCGAACCAAGTCGCCTTGAATGAGAAAACTCAAACAGACAATCAAATGTCCTCTAGAACTAACAAGGACGGTTCTAGCAAGCCTACACGCCAATCAGAAACTCTGATTGCGCGAGAGACAATAGACGAACCAACCAGGAGGCGGCAAGCAAATTACAACCGCCTCTGGTTCAGAAGCAAAGAGGGCCGAGAGACCCAGTCTCAACAACGGACGCAGAGAAGCCACCCCGGGGACCCTGTCTCAGCGACGGACGCAGAGAAACCACCCCCGGGAACCCCGTCTAAACAACGGACGCAGAGAAGCCACCCCGGGGACCCTGTCTCAGCGACGGACGCAGAGAAGCCACCCCCGGGGACCCCGTCTCAGAGACGGACGCGGGGAAGCCACCCCCAAAAACCAACTCAGCTATCATATTCACAGATTCTGAGAAAACAATGTGCGAGCCAATAAGGAAACACATGGTGAACTAATGAAATTAAGCGGACCAACCAGGGGGCGGCAGGAGGCGGCCACCTCCCTATAAATACCCCGCACAGAGCCCTCCGTAATTCATTCCACTCACCGCTCTCGACGATTACACTCTACCAGTACGAAGTTTCTACACGCTCTACGCTGACGACCCTTCTGCTCACGAGTTCTTCTCAGGACGGCAATTTATTGCTCACAAGGCATATCTTCTCTCCTCACAGATCTCACTTTGGCATCTACGAGTCCAGTGATCCTTTATCCTGCTCATTGCCCAACGTAGTTCTTCTGTCAGAACGCCACCCGGTACATCTATTGATATCCTCATTAGATCGTACGCCCGCAGGGACGTTCGAGACGTGTCGCCCGGGTTTCGTAGCACTAAGCTCTTAACCGACCGCCGGGGCACGCCAATAAATTACTCAGCTCATCCGCTCTAATTTATCGTCCAAGGAAGCCTTTTTCAAGGCTACAAGGTAGGACCCTGACATCCGAGCAAAGGAAAGAAGCTCTGTCAAGCGAGTCCACCTTCCAAATCCTGCATCCTATACGGAGAGGTATTAAAAACGAGTTAATCAACTCGGGTACATCGATGGAGCGCCGCCCGTCCTACTTCCTCATGCAAGAGGAAGCAGAGCACGGCGCGGTCGGGAGCTCTAGCCCACGAAGCGCTCCCTACCCGATACTCGACTCGTCCGCTGGTCCTAGCGACAGACAAAGGCTCGATTCTCGCGAAGAGATCGCCTTGCTACCTAACATATCCATGAAGGAAACGTTAGGTCAAGCCTCACACACACAAAAGTTCGAGGATCCCTTCCAGACTCGCTCTGAAGTCAATCATCGTGATTCGACAAAGATATCTGAATATCCACGATATTCTACGCAAGGCTGCCCGGCCGATCCGAGCGTCAAATTCACTCCTAACTTGCTCAAAACACAAGATACTTTTCAGTACCGCAACCAAGCCCGTTATATTCCCCCTACAGATATAAATCTTAGGCCGGAATATTACACAACGGCTCAGCACCAAACAGATCGGACCCAGCACGCACTAAGCTAGCCCAGTGCTCCACGCGGCCAATACACGAACTATCCTCAGGTTCCGCCCGCCAAGCAAGATGACCTTGGCGATTTCGCTCACATTCCTTTCGGAAATATTACGGGGACTAACCCGCATAATCAGAACATAAACGTCCCACTTGGTCTACCTATACCAAGTCAGACATATATAAATCCACTACAACAAGGTTTCGTGAAGTACAACGTGGATTTTTCATCAAGCAGTGACGAAGATGATCGAGATGTGCTGGATTTGGTGTACTTGACTGATCTGAACCAAAAAAGAGGAGATATTGGGTTCATCCATTGTGGCTGAAGAAGGGGAAAAGCGGTGGAACATTTGATGTTATGCGTGAGCTGAATATGTACCTAGAACGGTTATTCAGGCGCAATTTTCTGCCAGGTCTGGTCTTGGGCGATCTTTTAGTAATAATCCGCACGATTGTAATCAAATAAACACGAATTCTTCCCAACTTCTTCAATGTTGAATTCACCATCATCCCGCATTTTTATTGAAGTGACGAGTGGCACGGAAGTGGCGCGACCCTTCTCGAACGCCACGAGAGACGGCGAACGGACGTGGCAGGGGCGAAAGGGCGGATGCCTGCGCCACGTCCCTTCTGTTAACATTGAGCCATTTGTTTACATGGAAAGACGGGGAAGTGACAAAAGTCTGCCTCACGTCTTCGCCACGCGCCCGTTCTGTGTGAATTGGGCCTGAGAGACCTGCGTGATGCCTGTACATAGGAAAGGCTCGATTTTCATACTTCCTGAACAGTTTACGAACTCGTCCTTGGGATCACATTATTGGGTAATGTAAATGTAGTGAAATGAGTTTTCTCAAAATTTAATTTCATCCCTGAATCATTTAGACCATTCACTACAACCGCTAAACACTGCCGCTTTCATTTTCGCTGAAAACCAACTACTGCCGCCAGATACTATGACAGAGGTGTAGTGCGCGAAGGATATTATGTTCCCATCAATCTCTTTTTGTACCAAATTGTGATTAAACAAGATGAAATAAACAGACCCAAGAGAAGTTCCCTGCGGAACATGGACGCTCATTACTTCTCACTGTGCCAATTCTTTCAAATTGAGTCCCTTCTATGTAACTATCCGACCATCTTACAAAACCTTTAATTATGCCTGTCTTGTCCGTTCAATTATTAGCATTCAATAATAGAGAGTTTTTGTTCTTCCCGTAAGATTTTCTCCCGTTGACGTGTAGAGCAGCGTCTAGAGCAAGCAGCTGGAGGTGCTAGCTCTTCACGTGATTTTACGCGTATTTCTACACGTATACGTGAAAAACCAAACGCTAACGTCACGTTAACGTCTCTATAAGTGTTTCAGAAGCTGTTCCGTATTCTTTTCGTACTACCTATTCTTATTTAAATAATTAATTGCTTTATAATTATCTATAAATACATAATTATAAATACATTTATTGCTTAGGTACCTTAAATGGCTGAATTTTGTAGCAGAGCACTTCACTATAACCTCTCGACTTGTTGACCAACCAACGTGTTGTTGGCAACCACACAGTAGTTACCTTTGCTGATAACTGCGTAACTGCCGTTTCCTTGGTCACACTGATTACCGGCAACTGTTGTTACCTTTGCGTCAGGCTATGATGACTACCCGTAGGCCGAAATTCCAACGAATGCATTTTCCCGTGCACGTGTAGATAGGCCTTTTTCCCGTACACGCGTAGTTCTACACGTTGACGTGAAGATTCGCTCATGCGCAGTTGGTATTTCAGTCTTTTCACGTACACGGGTAGAAAATTACGGGAAGAACAAAAACTCTCTATTATCATTTAACATTAATAATACAGAGTTTTTGTTCTTCCCGTAATTTTCTACCCGTGTACGTGAAAAGACTGAAATACCAACTGCGCATGCGTGAATCTTCACGTCAACTTGTGTACGGGGAAAAGGCCTATCTACACGTGCACGGGAAAATGCATTCGTTGGAATTTTGGCCTACGGGTAGTTATCATAGCCTGACGCAAAGGTAACAACAGCTGCCGGTAACCACAGTGTGACCAAGGTAACCGCAGTTACGCAGTTACTAGCAAAACACTTATAGAGCTTCTGAAACACTTATAGAGACGTTAGCGTTTTGTTTTTCGCGTATACTTGTAGAAATACGCGTAAAAATCACGTGAAGAGCTAGCATCTCCAGCTGCTTGCTCTAGACGCTGCTCTACACGTCAACGGGAGAAAATCTTACGGGAAGAACAAAAACTCTCTAATGACTAACAGGACGTTTCCATTTGTTTTCGTCCGTCACGAGCGTCACGTCACGGTTGGGTTTTCTGTTGATTTTCACGTACAACCAATGCGTTACTAGGGAAGTGTAACTCCCTTAGTTTTCATAGCAGGAAAATCGTTAGCCACTTTTTGGAATGCTCTCATTTTATCACAGCATCTCATAATCCCTAAGCTTCTGTAGTGTCAAGGAAAGCTGATTTATTACGCTCAGTTATAAACTAATATTGCTAAGTAACCATAATGAACTAATAATGTGTAAAATTGATCATTATTAAATGATCTGACTGTAGAACCGTATGTCTACCGTCCGTTTTTTGAAATGTAAACTTCTATAGGCGCACCGCGTCGAAAAATTTAACGGGGTGTGAATACGATTTTACCGTCACGTTTTTTTTATGCCACGCTGTTTTGACAACCAAGCCGTTGCTGGGGAAATGAAACTTCTTTATTTTTCAAGGGACAAAAATCGTTCTCCACTCGTTGGAAAGCTCTCGATTTATCACGCATTTCTTTCGTACTTGTTGTTCTATTCATGTCGTAGTTTAATATTAATTTAAATGTTATAAATGGATATAGTAAACAATGCCGCTTGTTTTGTTGTCACTTGGTTGAGAAGTAAGTAAGTTAATCTTGCTTATAGTAGTAGACGCGCACCATAACAGAAAATTACCTACTTAGGTACTCTGTTCTAATTTCGATTTTTAAAACATTTATGTCGTAGTTTTACATTTATTTACATTTACGAATTAGCGGGAAGAAAGCATGTTCCATGCTTTAGTATTTTAGCCGAAGGCTCAAGGCGGAAAGTTACCGAGGGTCCAGGGGCGGTGCCTGTCCACTTTTACTTTCCCAACATCCCAACAGAGTGGAAAGTAATGTCCAAATCGTCATCGTGGTCTTTTTTTCTATAAGTTATGTATGGGAAACAGTACCGAAGGCTTTGAATAAGTCCATGTATATTCCGATTACCTTTCGCCCGGAGTCAAGAAGTTCACTAATTACTCTTGCTTGATGTTTTATTGCATCAGTGATTTTTCCCTTTCCAAACCCGAATTGCTTATCAATAATGATTTAATTTTTCTATAGTAATTCAACCAAATAATTCTTAACAATCTTCTCCAGTATGGCGATGGCCAGCACGTCGGGATGCTTTTGGGTGGAATCAACACTGTACGAACTCCTGGCAAATCTCTGAGCAATTGGAGCGCTATGTCACCGAGTGGTGCTGTCAATAGCTACTTATAAATATGTAAAATATTGAAGTTTTTTGTGAAATACAAAAATTTGTTTTGTTTCAGTGGTCATCGAGCGAGAAGACCGAGTTGGGCTTGGGAAGAGGAAAAGGTCCTGGTCAAGGGCGGTGTTCTCCAACTTGCAACGAAAGGGGCTCGAGCGGCGGTTTCAAATGCAACAGTACATCACCAAACCCGACAGAAGGCAGTTGGCCGCCACCCTGGGCCTCACAGATGCGCAGGTTAGAAGTTCATAATGTTTATTCATTAAAAAATTTATTTAGAATGGGCTAAATGCCAAATACATAAAATGAATACAAATAATAGTAGGTCAAACCCAACCGAGATAAACGAAAAAAAATATATATATATATATATATATATATATGTATATATATATATATATATATATATATAGTAGTAGTAGTTGTAGTAGGTACACTCGAGTATGTAACATAAGTATAAGTAAAATAAGTGCATACATTTTAATAAGGTTGACTGATAAGATTACAAGGAATCGGAAAATACGTAACAATAATAAAAATAGTTATCACAGGGATGCTACATTTCAATTTTACTCCGTGCGTTGAATACGATAAATTCCAGATGTGATCTCGTAGGTATTGTCAAAACCTTTACGATAGTCTATCTATATTCACCTAAAAACATACCTACTAAAAGTATATGCGTATACCCCTATTGAAGTGACACACTTCAAGCAACACTACAAGCAACACTACAAGCAACCGAAGTAAATTCCGGTTTCTGCACGTACATAGTAGAGTTTTTCCCGCAGAAAAATCTGATTACTGTCTTTCGATTTTTTTAAACGCCGCAAATTAGCAAACTAAGGTTCATTATTTCTGTATTGGATAGTCTATTATACGTTAGGTATATGACTTGGAATCATATTGGGAAACCAGCTCTTGAACCGTATCCGAGCTGCGTGCTTATACCGAATTGGAAGTAAAGACTCTGGGGCTGGCCTACGTTTCAGTAGGAGCATTTGGGGGAAAAAGAAATTTACCAGTCACTGTAGTATATAAGCACGATACTTTTTTATTCGGGTAAATAAGGGCTTTAGATTTCAAGCTTCACTGCCACATGGGGCAGAAATTTGCACTGTGAAAGGACCTGAAGTGGATTCGGAGAAAGAAGAGCAACAAAATAATGAAGCAGCTGGTATGTGTGTTGAAGTAAATCAGTTGATTTCAAAGTATCCAAGTCTTTTTGATAACTCAACTGGAACGTTCCGACAGAAGTTTAGACTCTTTCCTCATCTCTCCAAAGGAACTGTTCGCAACAAACCATCAACTCACCATAAACCTAATACCAATTAGCAATGAAATTTTGAGTTTTGAATATATTATCAGCCCTCTTTGAACAACGTTTGGTTTAATAAAAATAATTTATTTTTGAAGAAAAAATTACGAAAAAAATTAAGCAATTCATTTGTTTTCATTTTTTGTGAGTCTAGATTGCTGGTCAGGCGGTTCTTACCTTGCCTACAGCCAGCCGCCAGCCGCCACTGAAATACCTTAATACAGAGTTGAACTTTGAAATCACGTTTGAATATACGAAAATTCCAGTTCAACTCACCGGTAATTTCAATTCCCAAAACAGACGCGGTATTGACTTTGTAGTGTTTAAACATTAATTTTTCGTTGTACGTGGAATACATTTTTTATTTTTAGAGGATCACTTTTATTGGGTGACACGTTTTGCTGTTGCGACAAAAATACCTCTGTTGATATCTACCGTAGATACTTCAGTCTTATTGCCAGCATATTGAAAAGCTATGGCATATTGAAAACCTGTATGGTTTTGAACTGATGAAATATAATCCTCAAATGTATTGAATTCTTAAGGAACAACCACTGTTCCTTGTCTCGGCTTTCATCAATATAAAAGGGGATAGGTAGCTGATGACGGTATTCCGCAATCTCATGTCATCGAGTAGATAATGTTCTACAGAGTTCACTAATAGCCACAGCCCTGATACCGAAATTGAGCGTACTTACATGTAAGTTCGTTCTTGTTTTTCAGGTGAAGGTTTGGTTTCAGAACAGGAGAATGAAATGGCGGCACACGAGAGAGATGAAATGCCACAATAACAACACCGTATCGCCTTACGTTCACCAGGAAACCAACCAAAAGATTCAGCAATCGAAGATGGAGAGTTCCTCAGTGACACAGCTTCCCTCGAACGTCTCATTCACACCGAACGGCCTATGATTGGTGCAATAATGATATTTCAAGTTATCAACAGAGGAGTGATAGCGTTTTCTAAAAACATCTACGTTTTTCTCCATCATCGTGTCAATCAAGTTAAAAATTAGGGCAATGTACGGCAACCCAAAAATTGTGTTAAATTGTGTTGACCCTAAGTCTACTAGCTACTCAGCTATGTGGAGGGTTAAAACACTAAAATCGCCTTGAACCTCCAAAATTGTTTCCGTTCATTTCCGATCATTTCAAGAATCACGTATTCTCCTTTACGGAAATATTTAACTTATGCTATTCATCGAATAAGTGCTAGTTGTACCCTTCGAATAAAATAGTAGGCTATTTCGAGTAAGTTAGATGGGATTTAACTGTCTCACTGGAGTTAGATACGTTTTGAAGTTTATTCATTTATCAAAAACACAGGCAGAGCCCAATTTAGAAGAAAATAGCTTCATTTTCTACGAAAGTTCGCTAATTACCTACAATGAAAAAGTGGAGTGAATAAGTATTAATTACAGGGCGCCAGACAGAGAATAGAAAATAAATAGATTATTATATTTGTCCACAATAAATAATGTAACAACATTCTTGTATCTGATTTGAACGTCAAATAATTATAATATCCTATTGAACGTTTTTCTGTTGTGATAATAATAGTACAAGTTAACACATTTCAACACTGAAGAGTCACTTTGAAGGGCGCAGGACTGTCGATACTTTGCGGCGAAAAAGGGGAAGGGGAAAAGGGGAACTAAAGATATTCAACTGCATTAAATTCAAATTGGTTTGGTTCCGACACAATGGCCTTTTTTCGTTATTATTCAAGTCAGAACATTTTGTTTGGGTTCGTAATGATAAACTGATGAACTTGCTTCAACGGAATTGGTCAAGGGGGTCCAAGAAAACTGGTAGATATGGTGGGGTAAATAACCAGGTGAAAGAAAATAAAATAAAATAAAAAAATTAAGAAAGTCCCAAAACATGCGTTTTGACGCATCTTTTTAGGTAACTTGGAATCATCGTATCATTACGAATTTTTCACCGGGTTACTCAGACCAAGTGCCCCTCTCAGGATATGCAAAGAAAATCGGTGTTTAACGAACAGGGTAGGGTAGGGAGAGGGCTAAAGTTGGGCCGATGTTCGTCTTTGTTATATACACGCGACGCTTGTCTGCAATGTTCTGCATTGTGGCTTGGCAATGCGAGACTAGAGTCTCGCTTAATAAAGGCGTTGGCGAATGGTACCTAGGTATCTTTTAGGTATGTTAGGTCTGTTATAACAATTCAATCGAACCTAGCTATGCCATGCATGTGCGGATAGCTGATAAAGAGAGTGTAAAATGAATTCAAACAGCTACTCGATCACGAATTCAAGAGAATTGTTGAAAATGAAATATTAAATTGACTTTAGCGTGACGACAGCATTTGGTTATTCACATACTACTTGTAAAAATACGTGTAGAAATTTCCGGCACTGTGTAAAAAGTGCATGATCCCTTCAACATTCTTGAACACCTTAAAACGTGTTGCAAATCTTTAAAAAATTACCGGTGGGCAATTTTTTTCTTTCCAGTGCGACAAACTAAAAGTTCAAACAGAATATTTTAAATTTGTGATACATAATTATCAAATGAGAGAAAGCTAATGAGAAATTCAGGTGTTGTATGAGTACCTTTATTCGGGTATGGAATTGGCATTTGTTTGTTTCATGATTTTGTTAGATGTAAAACATATTTACTTTGGAACACAATTGACGTCATACCCATTCGTATGATTTGTTCGTAATTTTATTAAACATAGCCAATAACAGAGCAATATATACACAAATTGATGGGTATTAGATATACGACTGTACATTAACGAAATTTTGATTCTAATATCGGACCAACAGAATAGCTATTTTTGTATAGTAGGTCTACTTGACTATGAGTATTCATATAACTATTAAAAGCCTCATAATTGTAGTTAATGTATTAATAACATGTGTTTACCTAATTAAATGCCTGGAATAAAATATGTTTATCATGAAGCTGCATTGTTTATAATAACAATTTAATTTGTTTTCGCGAAACGCCAAATTCGCTACATCATACACATTAGAGATAAGATTATGAATCACAAACAACGTTTCGATAAATGAACGCACTGTGGACGAATTAGATATTTATGATGAGAAGGTAAGTACGTAAATCCGTTGTATGAAAAGATTAGAGGCGGTTCGAAAGTGGTGTGTAATCATTTGGGAAGAGAGGGAGGAAGGTCGTGGAGTTCAACTCGACTACTAAAATAAGACATTAGTTCTCATAGTGCCTCTTTAATTCTTTACGCTATAAATATTTTTGTGAATCAGATGTCGTTCACATGGATATTCTTCCTAGCGGAATTGACGTTTCTTCAGCTGATTGTCTGCGAGAAGACTTTGAAGGCATCAAAAGGTAAGGAGATAATTTACCAAATTATATTACCAAATAATCAATAAAACTATAGGGAATTGGAACACAGGAGCTCCACGCAGATCATCCAGTCTCAGAAAGTGTGATGAAAATAAATAAATATCAAAATTTATTATGTCCGGTATTTGTTTCTTCATGGATAAACAATCTGTTTATTGTAAAAACGCTGCAAATAATTAGCTACAGAGCTGATTTTTTTTTTTTTTTTGAAAATTTATCAGCTTTTTTTTTTTTTTTTTTTTTTTTAATGGAATGATTTCTGTTTTGAGAGCGTTTTTTCCAGAGTAATATGCGAAAAACTAAAAATAAATCCAACATTTCATGGTTTTTCGCCATTTTTATGGTGAAACCATATCCGTTGATAACTAAATTTTCGGACTCAGCACCTTCAAAAACATATATATCCGCCATAAAACCTTTCCTGGATATTTTTTCTTGTCCAAACCACCTAATGACTGGACTATTTATACAACTAGCCCTCGCAGAAGAACGAAATGGAGTTGTCTGGGTACGTGGATTTTTTTAATGTCTACTCGCTATCATTAGTCAAAATAAAAATGCAAGTTCTTATTTATGCCTGTTTTATACATTTACGAAGACATTCTTCTGTATAACGTAACTATGTAGAAAATTAGAAAAACAGACCTTCCAAAGCACAGTGCTTCAAAAACCCAGTCTAGCTAGATAAAATTAAATTTTCTCGTCGCCTAACAGAACACTGGTTCTGGAGGTTTCCGAGGGTGCTGAATTCGATTCTGAAACTCCTTTTCCAGGATCAGCTGTATTTTTTGAAATAAACTATTTTGAGTAGTGGGAAACTCGTTAAATCCCCAACTTTTCAATTATAATAAAAACAAAAAAGTTTTAAAATAAATAAAAAATTAAAAAACTTGTTTTTTCACCATTTTTCAAAATGTAAGACGGTTTCTTTTCAATTCTGAGATAACTAGGTCAGGCGGGAATTACTCGTAGAACAAACATTAATGTGTACTAGATGCAAATATGCGTTAAATGAGACCTAGCACAGCTCAGTACTTTGTTTTGTAGGTATTGGAAAACACACATCTGACTCTTAATTGCGAAAATAAGTTGTGAACAAATAATTAAATCGTATTTTCTTCTCCTATAAAAATACACAGCGTTAAAAAGGCTAACGATTTTAATTTGATTCTTTTTGTACGCACCCTATCATTGTATTCCTGGATCCAAATCCAAGTTACTTACTCTGAGTTATGAAATTTTCTTATTTGCATGCCAAAAGTAATACCTATCTACCTAATCAATAATTGATTGATTACCTCTATTTATACTGATCATTTTGGAAGATTTCTAATACCCAAGTCAGACTGAATAGCAAATTCACTCGTTCATCTGAAGAAGTAACTGGTAACAAATTTTTACCACATTGTCGTTTTTCCGTACCCCTCAGCATACACTGATACGTCAGGTCGTAAAAAATTGAAAACGTTATCTCTTAGTAAATTCATTTTATCATTTAACTAGAGGCCTGTTAGGGCTTGGAAAGCCCTAATCTAGTCCGTATAACAGTAGTACCTAACAGGAACTCAGCACATTATAGTAACGATATAAGTCCTACCTATTTGCGGCGTTATGTGACCTGGTGCAAAGCTAAGGCGATGTTATTAAGTAATTTAAGTACCTAATGTAATAAAATAAATACCACCAGTTGAGGTGGTCCTCGCCACCATGAGACTAAACAAAAAGTTGAATCGGGGAATTTAGAATTTGGGCATGGTGAGATGATGGTGCAATTCTATCTCGAGTCTTCTTCGTTTCTTTGTAATCTGCGCGTCCGTGTCTTCGTTGATTGTATCTTGATCGGTAGTACTCGTAGATGTCGAACTGGTGTTGAGTCCGTTATACTGGTATCTTTATATATAATTCCGAACGAAGTCCGCTAAGTTCTTCAGTTTCAATTTCTTCGTTCAGAAATAACTCTCCTAGATGTTAGTAACTACACTACGTTTCTTAATTACCGTGAATTGATGGCAACTGTTGTTACCGCCACAGCCTAATAAACAACTCTCGTTGATAAGGACCGCCTAGAACACGATCAAGGCGGGTATAGAGACGAACGGCGACACTTTTGCAACAAACTTGGGGCCGTGCTGATTCGAATGAGCAGTCTAACACTAAAATCGGACCGCGAAGTTCTTCACAATTTCAAAGACCGTTCGGAATTATATATAAAGAAGATAATGATTAACAGAAAGTTTCCGTTTGTTTCCGTCACGTCATGGTTGGGTTTTCTATTGATTTTCACGTACAACCAATGCGTTACTTGGGAAGTGTAACTCACCTAGTTTTCATTGCAGTAAAATCGTCCGCCACTTTTTGGAATGCTCTCACTTTATCACAGCATCTCATAATCCCTAAGCATCTGTAGTGTTAATGAAAGCTGATTTATTACGCTCAGTTATAAACTAATATTGCTAAGTAACCATAATAAACTAATAGTGTGTAAAATTAATCAATATTAAATGATCTTAGTGTAGAACCGTAGGTCTACCGTCCGTTTTTTTCACTATATTAACCATATGGTAATTTTTGTAGATGATTCATTTGATCCTCTGGTGGAGATCACAGTTTCTCCTTTGGCTACGGTTTCTTCTCTTCGGATCCTCGACATCTCTTGGGACGTTCACAACCGCTGGCAACCCGGTGACTGGGTTGCACTCTACAATAAACCACCGAACACGAAGGAGGAAATGGCGCTTTTCTCGGGTTCTGTGATGTCAGGAAGGGGATGGCTCAGAACTGGGGTTCCGGAAAATAGGACTTTCCCACCAGTGCCAGACTTTGTGAAGAAGTGTTTAGGGGCCTGGGCAGCCTATTGGAGCGTATCTCGAGACCAACCACGTCAGTACAACTCTTATTATTCAAGTTTTCGTTCACTATAAGTACAATCCTAAAACTGTGCGCACATTTTAGGCGAGGCAACGTAGACTTAATAGTTTCTGGTGACCATCCAATGACAGGAACATGTCAGCGACGACGCTTGTCGTCCAATCAACCGGAAATCTCGTTTGGTATCCTATCAATGGTTTTCGCAACACAGAGTCGAATGAAACACCATAAAAACTTCAAAAGTTGTCCTTGACAACATTACGCCGTCGTTATCGTCGTCTCTGACGTCAGTAATTGTAAAATCATTAAAAGTCGAGTAAGGTACTGTTTTCAATAATTTTCCAACACACATAATCGACTGAAACCACTATAACAGCTTTGAAAGTCGTCCCTGACGACAACACGACTCCTTCGTCGTCAATGAGGTCATTCATTGTTAGTCGTAAAAAATCGAGTTTGGTTGGGATAATTTATAAATTATCTCAAACTTTGTGAGGCACCTGCGGTTAGTCTTGCGAGGATGTAGCGTGCTGTGCTTGCGATACCTATAAAGACCGTTTCGAATGAAATGCAACTCATATAGGTGTTATCCAAGGCCCTCTGAGCTATTCTGAGATCCCTGATAAATGTTAACATATCGGCTAATAATTCATAATTACCTACTCATTGTGTAAATCATGTGTGTGATAAGAATTGGGACACTGCACAGACAGATATGTACCAGAAGTCAGGCTGACAAACCTTCAGACACAAAGACAGAATAATCAGTTGGTAGTTCTAAAACGTAGTACAAGCGAGTAACAATGTCGATATCAGAGCAAAGAGATAGTGAGAGAGAGAGAGAGAGATAGAGAGAGAGAGAGAGAGAGAGAGAGAGAGAGAGAGAGAGAGGAAGAGAGATAGAGAGAGAGAGAGAGAGAGAGAGAGAGAGAGAGAGAGAGAGAGAGAGAGAGAGAGAGAGAGAGAGAGAGAGAGAGAGACAGAGAGAGAGAGAGAGAGAGAGAGAGAGAGAGAGAGAGAGAGAGAGAGAGAGAGAGAGAGAGAGAGAGAGAGAGAGAGAGAGAGAGAGAGAGAGAGAGAGAGAGAGAGAGAGAGAGAGAGATTGATTGATTGATTGATTGAAGAATTTATTTATTCACTTGCACAAAAATAGGGTCTATTGACCCTCTCTGCCTTTTTGGCAAGAATAAATTTACAATTAGCGTGTGTAATTAATGAAATAAATCAGTCTTCTTACAAATTAATATATATGAAAAAAGTGAAAATAACAGAATTTTTTATATAGTGGCCTTACGCTACAATAAATTATATTTTTAATTACAGTTATAAATTAATCATTATTTCTGTATAAAATTGTTGGTACGTGTGGTTTAATATGAATTCAAGAGTTTTTCCATTAGTTTAGTTTTAAACATATTTACGGACATGTTATTGTAATCGTACAATTCAGGGTATTGATTATGGTGCTTAATGGAATTAATTATAAATGAATCTGAATATTTTACTGTATTGTGATAAGGAATTTTTAGGGTTTTGGATGCCGTTCTAGTATCTCTATTATGCGAGGTGGACATGTAAATAAATTTTTCGTATAGGTATGGTGGAGATTTAGTTTCAAGTATTTTAAATAGTAGCACATTAGATCTGAACTGTCTCCACTCTTTAATTTTTAACAATTTTAGTTTTTTGAAATCAGGCGTTATGTGCTTAAAAATTGGCGTTCTCGTTATAAAACGAATACAAGAGTTTTGTGCTCGTTGCAATTTAGAATTTTGTTCATCCGTTATTTCCATATAAATTGTACAGCAATAATCGAAAAAAGGAAACAGTAGTGCTTTTACAATACTTAGTTTTACATTCTCAGGCAAATGAAATGCTAATCTCCTAAGCTGATATAGTCCTTTGTATACTTTATTACAAACAGTAGTTACCTGTTGTTCCCACGTAAATGAATCATCAAATAACACTCCTAAATTTCTTCCACTATCAATATAACTCAAAGTATTTGATGCAATTTTAATCGGGGGCAAGCTATTTATATCAATATTGATCTTCAGTCTAGGGTTTCCAATGAGCATCACTTTACTTTTTGTAGGGTTAATCTTTAATCCATGAGCAGAACTCCAAGTACTCAGTGCATCTAAATCTTCATTAAGTTTTATAATACCGTTTGGTAGTTCAGAGAGAGAGAGAGAGAGAGAGAGAGAGAGAGAGAGAGAGAGAGAGAGAGAGAGAGAGAGAGAGAGAGAGAGAGAGAGAGAGAGAGAGAGAGAGAGAGAGAGAGAGAGAGAGAGAGAGAGAGAGAGAGAGAGAGAGAGAGAGAGAGAGAGAGAGAGAGAGAGAGAGAGAGAGAGAGAGAGAGAGAGAGAGAGAGAGAGAGAGAGAGAGAGAGAGAGAGAGAGAGAGAGAGAGAGAGAGAGAGAGAGAGAGAGAGAGAGAGAGAGAGAGAGAGAGAGAGAGAGTTAAAGCATTTATTGGACAATTCAATGGTGATAATACAGAGCATCTATGAATCTATCTGTTTAGTTGGTAGCAATTTCCTGTTCTGATAATGATTGTGTAATATATATTATATTCTCACTAATATAATTTTCACATTCCTTAGTGTAGCTAGTTTAATCTTAATACATTTTTAGCTTAGTTTCACTACTTATTAATGTTCCCTTTTGCTTTATATATTAATACTTGAATAAATATTTCGATTGCTTTCCTGTTACAATAATTATGTATCTAATTTTATCTTAATCTAATGAACCTATCTAATAGTTATCTTAAATTATATAGTTATCTTAAATTTTAATATTGCCTAATGCCGTATTATCTTTCCCGTTCCTTAAGCTTATACTGCTGGATATAGTATCCGTTGCAGGGGGTAGTCACTTGTATCAGTGTTTGTTTCGGGCAATTTTGTTCAATACTTATGTTGTTTATTTTTAGTTCCAGGTTGAAATTGAGATCATCGGTGTTTATCCTTTACATCTTAGTTTGAGATCATAGTTTTTCCCTTAATAGATTGGTATATTTGGAATTTGTTTTACTTGTCTTTTATTCGTAATTAAATTCACTGACTAGGAATTTCCTATATTTCCCTGCCTCTCTAATGTATTTCACTACTCTATTGAGATCACAATTACCATTCAATATTTCTACAATTTCGCTTTCAGTTAGTACTGCATTTCCTAGACATACTATGCGGAATTCATTCATAACTGGACACTGTGCTAGAACATGGAGTGGGGTCTCGTCAACTTGCCAGTTACACATCGAGCATTTGTTCATTTGTCCTTCTCTCCACCACCTGTAGTTTACCGATAACATTTCCGTTCTTGCTCTTGCAACTATTCTGACTTTATTCAAATCCTCCAACCTAAGATATGCTAACCTCTTCTCAGGAGTTCGATCTAGTTTCCCTGCTAACTTGAGGTGTTCCGAATTCTTCATCTGGTTCTCCAAGTTTAAACGCCACTGTTCCATCAATCTGTTCCGCACACTATACAGTTCTTCAGGCCATCCCCCATTTGTCAAATTCATATTGCACTGCCTGGCTAGCCTTCCATACTCATTGTACCAAGTGACCTCCTCTTTTATAACATTTTCGGCGATAACACGTACCTATTTTGCGGATGCAAAGACATTGACATCGTATTTACAATTTGTAAAAGCTAAAGTGATGTTTTCGCCATTTCAGTAGACATGAAATCAATAAACAAAAACTCTCAGGCATTATCCCCAACTATCCTCAGAGCGTATACTGAAGTCACCAACTTTTCAAGTAGAATAAGTTTTTACGGATACCTTCTTGCCGAAAGTTGTCACCCAACAACGACGCCCAACAACTTCACAAAAAAATGACACGAAACAACGACACAAAACACTGACATGTCACAACGACATATACGGAATGGCTAGTGTTACCGTTACGCCGTGATCTTCGTAGTTAATCTCGTTGCCATTCAACCTATGAAGCTAAAATTTAAAATCGAGGAGAAAAACGTATTATACGCTCATCATTGCAAGGGGTTTTATAATATTGAAAATTAAATTCCAGTGGCAACTTCATGCTTATCAACGAACCCAACGTGGATGGCGGACAACTGGGAGTTCGTGAAGCGTCTCAATCTCAGCCAAATTTTCCTGCCAGGCTCCCACAACGCCGGTGCGTATCAGCTCGCATATTCTTCATTTGACCCTGGAGTGCTTGACAAATACGTCTTCACGCAAGTGAGTTTGGACTTAAGAATTAACGCTGACAATCATAACTAGTATAATAAATAAACATTAAAATATAGGTTAACAACGTCTGGCAAGTTGGCACATTGATGTGGTACTTAGCTTCCTCGTATCCACAACATGAACGTATAGACGATTAAAATGTTTGAAACAGTACAACAGAACAGAAAGTTGAAAGATTCCAATGGGGGTTCTATTAGAGATTGAGCAAAATCGGTCAATTAGGCAATGCAAAACGGATAACTGATACCTATATTTTATTGTCGGGCATGCGCAAAAGTTATCAGTGGGTCGGGACCGATGGAGATCATTGGGTGGTTCTTTTCCGTTAATTCACTACCACCCCTTTTATTGGTTTCCGTTAATTCACTACCACTTGATATATATTCTATTGTTCTAAAAACTGTTCCCCAATCATTTTTACGTCCACTGTGGTAAAATAGATCAGAATGCTGTGTATAGTTTGGTGGCCTGGATGCTCGCAAGCTCGCATCTAAAAAATACATTACATCAAGTAGTCAATCCCTTAATAAAAATTCAGATTAGTTGGACATACAGGTCAGAATGAATGAATGGTAGTGAATTAACGGAAAAGGTCCCATTGGGATCATTAGGAGATCATTGGGAATTCTAATAGTCAAAAATGACGGTTGCTGAATTTTACATTTGGGCATTGTAATAGAGTTACCTCCTGTGAGGTCCATTGAGGTCCCGTCAGGGCACCAGAGATAGCGCTGTCGGCGTTCTGTTGATGAAACAACGGGCGCCTCGGCCGTTCTCGATCATTTTTAGCAGCTGGTTTGGCATTGGATGGGATTCCAGGTGACTGGAAAACCAATCTGCTCCGAACATGGCTCATTAAAAAAAGCTCATTAGTAGGAGTGGTATCTCTCTGACGGGATGCTGTTACTCTCCTCTACCTTTTTATGAGGATTTAGGCCCCCATTGCACCTCTGGGGGGGGGGGGGGGGGGGGCACCTAAATTCCTTATATTATATGGTAGCAGAGCGTGGTTTGGATTATGCACGGCTGACGCCTAGTAGTCCAATCCACTATTTTTGGGGCGTTAATGTTTCAGAAGAAACATGGCCCGGGGTTCCAGAAGGAATTCCCATTATCACCCTTTGGTATATAAATAATTTCATTGGTCTTTGACTTATAATTTCTCTTTTATTCCCCATTTATATTTTATATTTTTTTAAATTTTATGCCACCTGAGTATTGCTATATGTCAATTACCAGGTTAGAGCAAGCATTCAAGTCCCCATAGTTGGGCATATTAATTTAAGTCCCCATAGTTGGGCATGTTAATTTAAAGTCCCCAATGTTGGGCAAATCAATTTATATATATATTTTAATTTCCTAAGGTATAAGTCTCCATAGTTGAGCATCCGTTTTGTCCCGATTGTTCAATGAATATACTTCTTATGAAGATTCATTGACAATCCTTTTTTAATTTCTATTTCCACATCCACAATCGCCAATGCAGCTATTTATGAATGAATGAGCATCAGTTCTCAGCTATTAACTATTCCACCCAGTTAACATCCTTGATCTTCAATCAAGGATGTCTTTAAGGGGAGGAGTGTAACAGAGTTACCTCCTGTGAGGTCCATCGAGGTCCCGTCAGGGCACCAGAGATAGCGCTGTCGGCGTTCCGTTGATGAAACAACGGGCGCCTCGGCCTTACTCGATCATTTTTAGCAGCTGGTTTGGCGTTGGATGGGATCCCAGGTGACTGGAAAACCAATCTACTCCGAACATGGCTCATTAAAAGCTCATTAGTAGGAGTGGTATCTCTCTGATGGGATGCTGTTACTCTCCTCTACCTTTTTATGAGGATTTAGGCCCCCATTGCACCTCTGGGGGGGGGGGGGGGGCACCTAAATTCCTTATAGCATGCGCAGTGAAAAATATCTATTTCTGGGTGATGAAATTGATAAGGGACCATCTTCAGCGTAACCAGCACATTCTCGGGAAATTTAATCGAAATCGAATGGAAACTTGCTGCTGCTAATGATACGATTGGTATGAAGTTGGCCAAATAATTAACTCGTATTTTCCTGACTGCTCTTCAAATTTGAGCCAGATCGGAGGACTAGAACGTGAGAAGATAGTGCTATTTGGAATTTACGTTCGTGCATGCGCAGGGTGAAGTATTGATTTGTATGGTGAAGTTGAAGTACCGGAAACATTGTTTTCACTCTTGGAGTAAAACAAATTTTCGGTCTCCAAAATCAAAATTTCCACTCGCATTTTACGTTTTAGACCATTCTGAACAACTTTGGTTCCGTGTCTGTCTGTCTGTGTGTCGTGCGTCCGCAAATCATTGTAACAAGCTTATTTTCCACAGTTTTCATCCGATTTGGATGAAATTTTGAGGGGATGTGCGGGCTAGGGAGAAGACGGTCCCCTATCAGTTTCATCGTTCTTGGCTCAATACATCATTCTGCGCATGCGCAAACGTAAATTCTATCAAGCATTATTCTCTCACCCTAGTCGTGCGATCTCGCTGAAATTTGGATGATAGTTGGGGGATGACAATTTGATCATCTTATATAGATTTCAACATGAATGTATCATTAATAGCTACTGCGCATGCGCCTATGTGAAATCCTTGTAACGACCTTAATTTCCACTGTTTCCATCTTATTTCGATGAAATTGTCAGAGAATGCGCGAGTTAGGTTGTTCATGATCACATATCAGTTTCATTTTTGTCAAATCAATACTTCATTCTGCGCATGTGCAAACGTAAATACCATCATGCTCCATCTTTTTACACTTTAGTCGTCAGATTTCGCTTTTAATGTTGATAATAGTTGTAAGAAGATGACTTGATTACCTCATATCAATTTCAACACGATTGTATCATTAATAGCTACTGCGCATGCGCCAATGTGAAATAACGTAATTTTTACCGTTATCATCCCATTTTTATGAAATTGTCAGCGAATGCGCGGTTTGTAGATGGTCCCGTACCTATTTCATTGTTTTCAACTCATTAGTTCATTCTACGCTTACACAAACGTAAATTACATTGAGTAGGTATCATTTTTTCGTTTCTTCATTGACCAAGTATGACATTTCACGCTACTACTTGATTTAATTTTTTCCGCTATGAAATTTTTCAAGATCAGTCAATCTTTTCAATGATCTATACATTTATGATCGGTAAAGGAGGAAGCAATGTGCCACACCTAACTGGCAGACGTTTTTTCGTTGTAATATGCAACTTTCTTAACTAACTTACGTTTTCTTCATTGCAATGGGTTTCCACAACTTCTTCAAGAGTGATTTAGTTCGTGTTTACGATTTATTCCAAGCTTATGGGCGAAATACTGGAATTTTAATAAGTTCACAGTATCATGTCTCTGAAAAATTGAAAACATTTCTTCAGAACGATAAGGTATTCATAATGTTGATTCGAAATGACGAGTTTTGGTCCGAATCCAGAAACAATAATTCATTACTATATCATCTTCAACAGGATGAACCTATTTTGGAGCAGCTGATACACGGTGCCAGATATTTGGATTTTCGTATCGGCAGGTATTCTCCGGTAAGTTGATACGATTTCAATTAGGATGGAAAAGGTGTTGAAATTAATGATAAGAAATTTATAGAATTAGTGATAAGAAATTTATCTGTTCCGAAAACAAGTGCGGTTCACATAAACATTGTAAAGACGGAATTCGTTTGAATTTATAGGTCATCAAAAATACCATATGACCTATTGATCCTATTGATCTACATCTCGTCTATAACTTGCACTAGATAGTTTTAATGACGAATACCTGAATTGTCATGCATAAATTACTTAATAGAGATTTCATGATATAATCTATGTGCTGACATTTTCTCCAGGTGAAAAGTTTAATGGATTTAATAATCAGCCCTGACGGATCTGAATTCTGGCTGAACCACGACTTTGTCCGAGTAAACAAGTTGGTGACGGCTCTTGATGATGTGAAGATGTTTTTGAACAACACCCAAGAAATTGTCATCATTGATATCCACGCGTTCCCTGTGGGTAGGTAAGTGATTGCAAGGTGCAGAATTTAGATCGTATTGAAAAAATAAATAAATACAAATATTCCTAATTGAGGAGTTTCGTAAGTGAGTTATTGTAATTACTTCCACTGACGTAAAGCCAAGAAATTAGTATCTTCTTAGAAAGCCTTGACATAGAATTACAGAAATCTGTACAATACTATTTAAAGCAAGATTGGTGGCAGGTTTGGACATTGATTTATTACAGTATATTATGCCTACTTTCAATGGTGTCGCGCCTGGCTTTAAATGAGTTCCCGAAAGTGAAATTAATGCTTCCGCTACCTTTAGATAGACTCGGAAGCAAAATTGATTTTTCCAGGACAACGATAATTGTTTTCGAGGTTGCACAGAGGAGTTCCATATTAAATTTCAGCTCCGTCAGTGGATTAGAAAAGAAATTAGCTTTAGGGGCCCCACAGCTGATCAATGACCCTCCATAATTCGTAATAATTTATTGTTGATGGTTCACGAGTCAAAATGCGTAGAATCCTAAACGTAGAACTCTCATCTTGTCTATAATCATGATACATACAGTCTATATTTATTTTGTCTATATGTAAATTGATTAGAATCATGAAATTTTGAGTTTCTATTCCGTTCCATGCTATTTGTAGACGATTAGTACCTCTTTCTCAATTATTCTCTGTCTGTCTGCCCGTCCGTCTGTCCGTTTGTTTGTCCACTTCTCACGGTTACAGGGGTCATCGTATCTGTCTAACTTAAATTTGAGGCTGTTTGAAGTTTTAAAATTTGAGCCAGAGGGGGAGAGGGTGAAATGGGGTATCTTGGACACCAATGAACGAACTGGGGATCTGATTGTTGAATATGTTTTGATTATTCTAACTTAAACCACAGGCTACTTGCAATTTTTGAAATCTACCCCATAGGGGGTGTTTCAGGGGGGGGGGGGAGGGTACACCGTTGTCATCACTGAACGAACCGGAGACTTCAGTAGGGGAATATGTTTGAATTACTCTAATTTGAACCATAAGCCACGGGGGAGATGGGGTATCGTGGACATCACTGAATAAACTAGAGACCTGATTGAGTAACTCGAATCACTGGCTACTAGAAAATTTTCAAATCTGAGGTATCTTAGACGTCACTGTATAAACTGTGGACTTGACTGATTAAATATGTTGGGAATACTCTAACTAGAATCACAAGCTATTTGAAATTTTCAAATCTGAACCATAACGTGTATTCTGAGGGATGGATGGGGTGAATAAACTGAGAACCTGATTGATAAAATATGTTTGGATAACACTAAAAACCACAGCCTACTTAATAATTCTCAATTCTGACCCGTAGGGTGTTTTGGGGTCGGGACTTGGGAGTTTAGAAAGGGGTATCTTTGACATCACTGAACAAACTGGGGATCTGATCGGGCGGATATGTTTAGATTACGTCAACCTCAATCACAGGCTATTAAATTTTTTTCTTGTCTCAACCATACAGGAGATGTTTGACGGAGGTGTTTGCGGTAAGGAAAAAAAAAAAAAAAAAAAAAAAAAAAGGATGTGGGGAGAGGGTGGTTAAATGGAATAATTTGGTCATCACCAAGCGAACTGGTGATCTGATGTTCGGACGAATGAAATTGGACTAGTCTGAACGTTCTTTTGGGTTACCTATCAAGAATATTTTCAACCTGAAATATGGGGGTGTTTGTGGAGAGGGAGTGGGGGCTGACCTCAGTAGTTTGGTCCTAATAGGTAATTAATAATTAAGTACCTACTTTTAAGTAAGGACTTTTTTGAATCAGATCCATAGGGGTATCCCAAAATGTGAATGGTGAGGAGGGGGCATGCGTGTATTCAATTCAACCTGTGCAACGCATGGGTTGACCAGCTAGTATCTAAATAAATTTAACTCCATAGCCGTTGACGGCTTCCGAGGAGACCTCTTAATTAAAAAAATATGTATATAACACCTAACAGTACAGGTCCTTCTGTATTAACAAGAGCAAGTCCTTCTGTATCACCTACCTTCATTTCAATAGGATACAGAAGTTATAATAAACTCGATTTCATGAGGTCAGAATTCCATTGGAATTACATTAGCTGATACAATTGTCATATTTTTCAGGGCGATTTTCTATATGTTTTACTGGTTGCGATTCACTCCTGCGTTGATGTATTTTGTTCTTGTCAATGTTTAGGCGCATACGGAGAGCAAACGGATAAATGTACAGCGGCCAGGGTGGTTTCATTAGATTAGTTGGTCTGATATCTTCAAATGAAACTCGTAAAAAACATTACTGTTACTTCGAAAATTTACGAGACCTCGATTTGTTAATATTGCAGCCCTAAGGTTCTACCCTTTAGGTATTATCGAACGTGATGCCGATGCTACTGGCATTAGCCCGGACGAAGTATGATTTTTAAGCCAAATTTCTTAAAGATTTGACCAAAACTTTTTGAGAAAAGCTTAGGACGGCATACGGCAAACGGATGGGGTTTTCTTTTTCTTTTTTTTTTTTTTTTCAATTCGATTTTTGGATTTTACGCATTTTGAAACGTAAACCAACAATTTTGAAGGGGGTTTTAAGAAAAAATTTCTCGATCGATTACAAAGGTTCATTCTTGAATATAATAAACCAAAATCCATCAAATTGATATCGTAGCCATATTATTAGGTTATTGTGTCCATACCCAAGGAGAGACCTGACGTCCTGTTATTATAGATGGGAACGCCTGGAGCTTAGATAACCAGCAACACTTCAACGTGTTGCGAACGTTCATGAAGGAGCTTTTCATTTACTGAGGGAGATGGGCCAATGCATGATGGTTTAGTTCTGCCCACATTTTGGTGAAATCGGATTATTCTATTGATGCAGAATTATAAATTTGCTAGGAAGCTTTGTTTTATGGTCACCTGGCCATCAAACAAGGAAAGTGACTAGATTAGCTTGCCTTGTGAAGTGGCGAAAAATGAAAACACTTTTTTAAACTTCCGCTAATAAAGAAACCGAAACCTGAATCTACTTTTAACTTTTTTACTGACAAAATGTTGGAATTCACTGTAGGGAGTGAACCGTGTTCCCTTCTCATCCCTTTTCTTGAAACCAAATGCTGGGATATGACCTCACCAACCGCCTGTATAGGTACCTATTATGTTTATTCGTACTTGTCAAGATGGTTAGTACTTTATAACTGCATGTTATAAAGAGCTTCGTGAGATAATAGCGCAGGTAAAAATAATATGTATATGTTTGATGTTGGATGAAAATATTGTAATCACTCATCTCTGGTAAATTATTAGCTTACTAAATCTCTAGGAACGTGCCTAACATTTCATTTAATGGTGTTCAACAGGTTTCAAGAAACGCTCGAAATCTCACGTTGAGCTCATCGGATTCCTGAAAAGTCAATTAAGTGACCATTTGGTCAGCTACATGGGCTACAACTCAACTTTGGAAGAAATCAGCAAAACTGGGAAACGTCTAATTCTGGTTTATAACAAACCCAGCATAGTGCACATGCACTATTCCAGCCTATGGCGCTCCATTTCTCAGAGATGGGGAGACGTCCGTACAGTTCAAGACTTACACATATATCTGAATAGCTCTTATTCTAGGTGAGTTACCTTCTATTTCATTGAATCGAAGTGAAATGAAAAGTAGGTCATTGAAATTTGACACCAATACATCGTTAACTATACACGATTCACAATAAGATATATTGGGGTTTTCAAAAATTTTTATTTTAATATTTTCCGAGCCATTGGAATAGTTCATTTTCTACGAAAATTCCCTAAAAGTATTCTTTAGACTTATTTTTCACGATTTAAGCAGGAGGGGGGGGGGCGTTTTTGGGGACACCTGATATGGTCTAGAGCAAGTATACCACCCATGAACATAACAGTAATACAATTTTTCATCTATGAATCGGATTTCCTTTCATAACCCCCTAGTACAAACATTTGTATCGAATTCAAATGGTTTCTACAAAACACAAAATGAGGTTACGTCATAGGTGGACGGCACCCAGCCCCCACCACCAAAGCTGGCGTGGGGGTTTGGTCGTTTCTTTATGACGTCATTTAACTTTCTTTACACTGCTGTTTTAGGCACTGCTAATTTTAATACCCTTCATATTGCGCCTTTTCGGAAAGCTATCGTTGGCATCGGATGGAATAAAATTAAATATGTAAATGAAATTGAGCATCGTAAACATCTAATTCGTGATTTGCAGGCCGTTCACTGGCGGTATGTCGGCTGTTATGGCAGAACTCACGCCCAACACCTGGGACGTGGTCACTGATGAGCATCAGGGGCTCCGACGGATGATGGACGCCTGCAACCACAACGTAACCGAGTGGTTCAGAGGGAACTGGGGCCGATCCGCCAACGTCGTCGCTGTCGATTTCATCCGGTCCACCGGCATCGTCTCAGCTGCCATCAAGTGGAATAGGGAAAAGGCGTCGTCATCCCGAAAGGACGGGATTTAATTTTAGATCATTTCCAATATAAAAATACGCAAAAACTTCAAAATGTGAAAAAGGCGATAGATGAATTTTTGAAAATTCTATCTACCTCCCCATAGAAATCCTATTCGGAACATTCTGAACGTAGAGCATACTAAAAAAAGTGGGCTTGAAACGTCTCTAAGGAGGTCAAAAATGAATAAAATCTATAAATATTGTTTTGAAAAACAGACAAAAATTGGTGTGCGAAAAAAACTCAAGACGGAACAATTTGATAAATTTCTGAGTTTGTATTTACGTTTCGGTGTTCTACCTGTTCTTCGATGTTATTAATTTCATAGCCATACATTTATATAACAAATAGGTACCTAATGTATCTTGTATGTCTCGTATGTATATCTGCCGTATATATTACTTGTTGTATATAAGTTGAATAGCATATATTCTGCCCGTGTACACCTCCAGTCTTCATCCCAAGGGGTCGGGATTCATTTTAACACATTGGTAAGATAACATTATGCTGTTGCAAATGCTTCAAGACAAGAAAAAAATCAAAAAAATTAATTAGCGGATTTTCGAAGAAAATTAAGCTATTGCTATGGCTCCAAAAATTTTAAAATCAAAATTTAAAAAAATATTTTTCATTGAAATCCGTTTTGAGACATTCTAAAACGAATCCTGGAGCTCGTTGTTCTTATTGTTGTTGTTGTGTGTGTGTGTGTGTATGTGTGTGTGTGTGTGTGTGTGTGTCCTTCCAGACGATGACTCTCCTTAGGATTGAGATAAAAATTCCGTTCTTGGGCCAAAAATCAAGCTTTCTAAACGAAAGGTCGAGTTCGTTTTTTGAGCACATTAAAATGGTCAAATTTCAGAAAAATTGCTGAAAAAATTACAAAAAATAGCAAAAAATGGTTAAAATTGTTAAATTTATATTTTTTAAGCAGAAAATTGCTCAAATAAAGTTTGTTAACTATAAAATAGAACATTATAAAATTTATTATGATGAAAAAAGTACTTAAATTTCATTAAAATGTGCTAAGAAATCTATATACCTAAACTCCAAAAAAGTTAAAAATCCAAAAGATTTTTTTGAATCGCAAAATATTATTTAGAACGAGTTTTTTGCCTTCCTTAATTTTCAAAATACAAAACAATGTAACATAACATAGTACTGTAATTTACGAAAATTCGCTCATACGATCATGCTGCATGACTGGAACTTTTTTCGAAATTTTCAACTATAGAAATCCGTCATGGTTCGTTCTGAACGTAGCGTGGTGAATAGTGCGCTATACAAAAAAATGTTGAAAACGCCATATGGATTTAAAAAATTGATAAAAACATGAAATGACGTTTGGGAAAATGGACGAACAGTTGAGTACAAAAAATTACTCAAGACAGAAATATATGATAAATTCCTGGAAGTTTGTTTTGTCTACAGCGGAATGTGATTTTTTGTTCTTTCCCTCTTCCATAGATTTTCTTATTTCAAAGGATAAGTAGATATATACTTCTTAAATGCTTTCGAAGATCGCTAGTTACAGAAAAACTAGATGAGATCACAGCATCTGGTTTTCATTGCAGTAGAATATAATTTAAAAATATTTATTTAGAGTTTTGGTTGATAGTCATACGGATGAACAAATTCAAGAAACGCGTTAAAAAATAGCTAGAATAGAAAAACAATGTGATGAAATTCGGTCAAGAGGTGATGTTCCAAGAGAAGGAAATTTCTGCAACCATAGGACATGGCGCATGCAGCAATGAATGTAACATTCCAAAAATTCGTTATCTCATCCAAATGTATGCCCTTTCAGACTTTGGACAGACTATTTGAGTGTCCCAAATCCGTGGGGTGACCGTGGCCTCCTACGGCGCTTAATGCGGCGATACAATAACCACATAGCAATTACACGTTTGGGATTCATTGTTGTTCAAGAATCTCGTTTCACGAACACCAAGCAACTGATTGTTTTGCCGACAAAAATCCGATGTGTTTGCAATCACCTGCTACCGATAAAATATGGGCCGATTTTTTACCGACCGTCCAAAATCGGTGTGTGTGCAACTGACCTTAAGCGGTAGGTACAGAGTCCTCTTTTCCGTTGCCGGTGTTAAAATGTATAGTGAAAGCTAATTCGGAAGATGGAAGGCAGCGTGATGACAAAAATCGAATATTTATATTGAACGATTTTCAGACAATATTTTACACAAGAGTGAAACAAAAAGAGTTTGTTGATCAGAAAAATGATACAAACCATATGTGTGTATCGAAACGTAATTATCTTAATTGTCTGGCGAGTGGAATGTTTAAATGATATTTGAATTTCAACAGCCGGGCCAGCGACCATTCTTGGCCGTATTGGCCATTATTGGCCGTACAGTAGGCTGTGCTTACGGGTGGGGCCCCAGGCTTTCACCTCTTCTGGCGTTCCTCGCTGGGGTGGGAAGCTTGTCTAGCTTGCCACCCATTTGAGGGTGGATTCGCGGGGGGTAGTAGGTTTCACGCCCTTGTAGTTCTCCCCTGTCTCTATCTAGGGGGGCGGCGGCTAGAAAGTACAGCCTTGTTGGGGTGCAGGTCCCCCTTCAAGGTGGAGCTCTCCGGCCTCAACTGGAGAACGCGTTAACAGGCCCTTAGCCTGTCCTACGCCTGTGTACGCTATCCTACGACAAACTGTCCCAAATCCTTGCTGGGAGTGTCTCTGGACACTACACGTGTGGCATGCGTGCGGACCCAGGACCAGGTGCAACCGTGGCCTCCCTTCTTGTGCTGCAATCAAGAAGGACAGGGTGGGGTTAAGCGGTAGGTGTAGAGTCCTCTTCTCTGTTGCCGGACCAGCAACCATTCTTGGACTTTAAGGGCAGTGCCCATACCCATACTGGTACTGTGGGTGGGTGGGGTCCCAGGCTTTCAGCTCTTCTGGCTTCTCGCTGGGCTGGGAAGCTGGTTTAGCATGCCACCCATTAGAGGATGGATTTGCGGGGGTAGTTGGTTTCACGCCCTAGTAGTTCTCCACTGTCCCTATCCAGAGGGGTGGCGGCTAGAAAGTGGAGCCTTGTTGGGGTGAAGGTCCCCCTTTAAGGTGGAGTTCTCCGGCCTCAACCGGAGAACGCGTTAACAGGCCCTTAGGTCTATACGCTTTCCTACGACTAACTGTCCCAAATCCGTGCTGGGAGTGTCTCTGGACACTACACGTGTGGTATGCGTTGCACCAGTGTGCAACGTGTTGGCCAAGGTTGCACCAGGCCCAGGTGCAACTGTGGCCTCCCTTCTTGTGCGGCAATCATGCAGGACAGGGTGGGGTTAAGCAGTAGGCAAAAAGTCCTCTACTCTGTTGCCGGACCAGCAACCATTCTTGGCCTTTAAGGGCAGTGCCTATACCCATACTGGTACTGCGGGTGGGTGGGGTCCCAGCTTTCAGCTCTTCTGGCGTCTCGCTGGGCTGGGAAGCTGGTTTAACCTGCCACCCATCAGAGGATGGATTTGCGGGGGTAGTAGGTTTCACGCCCTTGTAGTTCTCCACTGTCCCTTTCCAGGGGGGTGGCGGCTAGAAAGTGGAGCCTTGTTGAGGTGTGCTTCCCCTTCAAGGTGGAGTTCCTCGTCCTCAAAAGGGGAACGGGTTAACAGCCCCTTCGGTCTATACAATTTTCTACGACGAACTGTGCCAAATGAACAATTTATGTACATAGTAAATTCCCTAATGTAAATAAATGAGTTTCAATCGCACACCAATACAAGGCATTATGTGTATTAGTTTTTTATTTTGACATTTTATGTCTTTACTTTGGCACATAAACGAAAATAGCGTTAAATAAAAGCGTTAAAAAAAGCGTTAAGGTTGGTTTTCTGATGATTTCCGCTTACAACCTAGTCGTTGCTAGAGAAATGGTACTTCGTCGTTTTTCATCCCACAAAATTCGTTGACCATTCGTTCGAAAGCTCTCGATTTATTCAACCATATTATGTTAACTACTGCGAAGCGCGTGGCGAAGAAGCTGAGTTATAAGCATGATTATATTAATAATTGTTTACATTCAGGTGATCATTCTCAATAATTGATATTGTGAACATGATTGCAACCGCTTGTTAATTTCTGATGATTTCATTGAGCTGGTGTTTCGATGTTTTGATTCATAGCAGGTGATCCGAATATTGCGAGAACGGTTTGATTTGTGAAGCGGTGGTTAAATCATTTTAATAGGTAATTTCTATACTTTACACTTTAGGAAGCTATAATTTCGTATGTAGCCTCTTTAGGACATTTACTTGACGATGCCCAGGGTCCGGATCAGCTGAGTGGCTCTTAAAGCTTGCCTTACGAGTATGCAACACATCCGAGTCTGCAACTAAAGACATAAAATGTCCCAATGTGTTGCAGACCCGTATGCAAGCGTTTATCATTACATCGTGAAAATTTCTTATCGTGTACTTACATTACCAGTACTTATGAAGTTTGTCTACGGATTAGTCCTCGTATCTTAAACGCTTGTACATACCAGATCATCAGTAAACTGATGAAGAGAATCTACACCACTATGTTTACTGAATTCAACAACCATAAGACATATATGCACCGATGTATCTGCATGCAGTGTAGAAACTCGTTTGCGCATGCGCAGATGTTTAGTTGATCAACAAGTATGTTTGGTTTAATTTTGTCTGCCTACAGGTAGCGGCATTTTTTTTTTTTTTTTTTTTTTTTAATTATCTGGTTGATTATCTGGCTATGAGTCACATTGGCTAATTGTTAAAAAATTTACAAATTAAAACCACAATAAGCTTTTCTTTTTTTTCCCTAGGTTACTCGAGTGTTAGGTTCTGGTTGTAGAATGGCTGATTCACGGTGATTTAGTTTGTGATGTAAGTAGGAAACTTTGTTGTTTTACTATCAAAAATGAAGTTATAAGTTTAGATACCTTGTAAAGATACAAACTCAACAGTCTCAACAACCACACCTTCTGTATCACTCATAAACGTCTATTCCATTAACATTCATCTGTTATTTGTCTTTGAAGATTTCTGTGCGTATACTTACATCATATCCTGATCATAATAAAATTAAAAACAATTCATTTGAAAAAAATCGTTTTCAAAATCACCTGATGGCGATGGCCTGTTTCTCGAGGTATAGTTGAGCCTGGTGTGAGTTGTGATGGCCTTGAGTGAACTGAGCAAACTGAGTCATCAAGTTTCCCACAGTTCCGGACCTCCTTCTCTTCCATAATTCTGTAAATTATACATTATTAGAAAGAAATCAAGAAATGTCAAGAAATCGTGCTGAGAGTGAACAAAACCGCAGGTTGTTAAGAATATATACCTGGAAAAGCTCAATGTACACATCGAAGATCTTTTGAAGAGGTACTGAATACTGGTTTTTGAATATCGTTGGTTGTAGCATGTCTAGGAGTCCAGGTACTTCTTGAAACAAATGTAGATGGCTCCTGAACTTGAAGACAGTCCAGTCAAAATCAACTCTACCCCTCAAAACTGATGCTAACAACGGCAGCTGCCTGATGGGGATGAGAGAACAAGTTTTTAAAAGATGCCAAAAAGGTAGTATGAAAATGTTAGTATTATCAAATATGCAACAATAATTATTACAACATTTTCTACTCTTCTCAAATGTATTTAATACATTCAAGGAAAACTACCAGAGTCGAAGAGGTTTTGATTAATTGGTCGTGGTTGAAGAGCTTATCTTTAACCTTTTCGATGCAACGCCCGAATATTTTGTTTGTGTTTTGAGGATGGCTACCTACTTTTTGCGAATCCGAACTATCATCCAGCGGTGGCTATAATTAAACTGAACACAGTGAAATCTATGGTGACCTCTGATTACTCACCTTAAGTATTTAACCTTAATTTTTTAAAATAACAGATTATATTTAGGCAATTTGATTTACGGGGGGAACTGTTCATGTAGCTTTGAGAGGGGTTAGACCGCTAAAAATTAACAAATTTATATTTTTTAGCAGAATGCAACTCGAAAAAAATTATCGAACATGAACTAAGACATTTAAAAATTTAAGCACAAAATTGTACTGAAAATGTACTTAAATTTCTTAAAATAAGCTAAAAATCGATAGGAGTACTTGAAAAAATTGTAAAAATCCACAAAATCGTTTGTTCATTGGAATATTACTGACGAAAAGTTAATTTGCTATAAAATGAATAATAAAATTTTTATTTGTCCCCAAAGTGCTCAAATTTCAACAGAATTTAACATAAATGTAATACGACCGTTTATGAAAATTCGCTCATACGATCATGCTGCATGACTGGAACTTTTTTTTCTTTGACTAACGTCAAACGTGATGTAAAAACCCCTAACCAAATCTTCGGCAGAGATCCATTTCTTTTGCGATCCTCTGATGCACATGGATGCTGCAATTCTCACCCTCAGCCGTCCTCTTATTTGTCCTTGTGGTCTGAACCATTTTTCAGCAAATTTTTCGGCGAGAGCTTTGGTAAAGGCCTTCTCCATCTGGGGGGTAAAGAGGCCGTCGACCGAGCAGACTAGGGGAGTAAATGATTCGTGTCTGCTCAAATGCTGCCAGATATTTTCGTTTTTTTCCCTCCTCAGCCCCAGCGAGCAAGTATACACTTAATTACCTTAAGTGTGATTGATGTTTTAGTGTTCAAAGTGTGCGTTTACGCAAACGCTTTTGGTGCTGATTTTGTAAAGTACGTTCACCCTCGTAATCTCTGGAAATTTCAACAGAATCTGATGAGTAATGTGAAATACTGACCGACAGACCAGAGCATAAAAACTAAATGCAAGTAGAAATTTAGATTTTGGAACAAAACTAGGTACTATTATTTGCCTGACCAAAGTGAACACAAACTTTCCGCTATTTTGAAAATGAAGCGTAGGTAATGAAAAAGTTTTAGTACCCATCTACTACTTAAATGAATAATGAGAAATGGTAGATGTTTTGAATCTGCAGTGAGTCTAGCAAGAAATTCGCATTTGAAATTGACGTAATGAGCTTGGTAAATCTTGCCTGGTAAAACCACAATATAACTTTGGGTGATGGAAGAATGTGAGAGCTGAATTTTACCTCGGACTGCAAAATCCGATTGAGTAGAATTCAGGGAGGCATCCCGAAACTTTTGCCTAATAGGATGGTGAAAGAAATGTCCGTTGGAATGCGGAAACCCAAAGAGCATATACAATAGGTAAATTTACACCGATCCGCAGAATCCCATGAAGTAAATTACGAAGGCTCTAAACCCAGAGTGCGGAACCCTGTGGGAGTAGGTTGGAAAAAGGTAAGGAGTGTGTCGAAATGAATTAGTCGGAGGGGTGACGCCAGATGGTGAAGCCACTGTAGCTCGTCGAGTATTCATACCTAAGTGTACGGACAAGGGGCCACCCTGTCCATGTGGCGTGATCATCAGTTGGCAACATGCAGTTTCAATGGCCTTCTTGTCTGGTCAAGCCGGCTAGCTCGAATCCTTTTATTGGAAAAAATTAACATTATATATATGTCAAGCTATGACAGTAGGGGTGAAAAAAGTGCTTTTTGAAGATAAAGTACCACTGTTTGTATGTCATTTGGAGTCCCAAGTGCCAGTTAGGTACCATCAATAATTACAGTTCCACAACTGAAACCATGAAGCACTTTGCTTTCTGTTTCTGCTACTTTATATACTTCCTCACTACTGAAGATTCCGAAAAAATTTTTGCCCCCAATAACGAAATTTCAACATATTTTTGCATTTCAGAAATCGATGATCAATTTCGATTGTCGATTGTGCAGCATTTCGTGATACTTTCCATCAAAAGGTCTTTTTTTATAGCTCCATATGAGTTGAATTAAAACTGTCTAAGTACTACCTTAGTTAAAAGAAAAGTTAAAAACTGTCTAAACTGTCTAAGTCCGTCTTTTTGTCTGATATCCCTGCCAATTCTGAATAATGCAAGAACAATACCTAATTATAGTCCGATATTGATGACATTTAATTGAAAATTACATTTTGGAACTTAATCAGTTCCCTATAAATTTTCTTCCCACCTGATCAATAGTGGCATGGCCTTAAGCGTAAACACTTTATTTCTCGTCATGTTGCCTCCTAAATTCGATTGACAAGTTGTTGTTTGAGATGAACAAATATTGCACAACAAGCGGAGTTATACCTAATGATTGATGATTAGCCTGAGACGGACATAATAATATTGTTTCGCATCCAATTATATTTGTACAAAAGAAGAAAATAACTGCATACTCAGTGCGACGACTTTCGACGGTATAATTAATTGGAATATATGTCACTGTCACCATCGATGAGTAGTTACACAAACATCTCAGTGCTAAAATTGAGAAAAATAAGGAAAACTGCGATTTAATGCGGGAAGTGTTTGTTTTTCGTAGAGGTGTTGTTTATGGATGTTGAAATTGACCCACTCACTACTTACATCCAGTAGGTTGTTATATAATCATCAGAATAATGTCTAAATAAGGACTGTTCATGACCCAGAAAGACTCTATCTTGATAAATTTCTTATTTACCCACGAGGCAGGTTTATTAATGAGTTCGAATCACACAGTGGTATCAACCTACCTCCTCTATTGGAAACCGTTTTAGGATTTTGTGGGTAGAACACAGAATGCTACATTACAAATATTACTTGCCTATTTCAATGACTAATTTGAAAGTTTCCAGTGGAACCAATGTATTATTCATGCGAGATAGAGGGGTTACCATTTGATGATCTGTGTGATCTCGAGTTATTGGTGGTGCCAAATTCTCTGACTCCTTAAGGATTTCCAGGAATTTCTCCCGTTAGCATGAATGTCTTTAATACAAAACAAAGAGTGTACATCGAGAAGCTTCAGCATAAGTGATACCAATGTATTTCATGTAGGACATACCCACTTTCACGGTGTAAACACACGCTTTTATTATGGTCCTTTTCTTTTGGGCTCAAAGCTCACAAACCAGAATGCGTACCACGCCAAGCTGGTTCCATTCCATAACAGAAGGATTTTCTTCATCCCTACACGACTCCTGTGCAAGTAGCGGCCTAACTTGTCCTGCAGAAAGCCTGAAGCCCCCCCCCCCCCCCCTCAGCATCATTTGAATATTCAAACTTTCCTTATGCATTGTTCTATTTAAGCCACTCACTAGATCTCTCCTATTCAACGTCAGCTTCAATACCGAGCTGAAGTATCTCTTTATACCTTTCAACTCCTTCAACCAACGGTTTAAGTACAAGGTTATAGCCTATCTACCAAAGATTTCTGTAGCGGGTACACATGAACACTACCAAGAGTTTCAGTACCTGGTAATAAATCCTCAGCAGCGGATGACATTATTGGCAAAGGCTAATGGACCTACTCGCACCCCAGATGCGAGATCAAACCCTATTTCAGCTAGCAGCTTACCCAAGGCTGAACCCACAACCAGGTTGAAGAGGAGTGGCGATAGAGGATCCCCCTGGTGTACCCCACGCCCAATGACCACATCCCCTGACATCTCACCTCCTGCCTCAAAGACCGACACACCCTCATGGTACAGACAACCAACACACTCAACTAATCGAGCTGGTGCCCCGACACCATGAAGGCAATCGGTCAGAGCAAAATAGCTTACAGTGTCAAAGGCCATAGTGACGTCCAGAGCGGAAAGATGGAGCTGCTGTTTCTTGATACGGGCCAGCAAAATGACAGTTTGGAGAACTGTTAGGTTCTGTGCTGTGCCACCTGCTGGCTGAAATGCTCTCTGGACATCACCTATGTCACCAGCAATTTGGAAGCAAGATGCCAAAATCTTTTGAAAGTGGCGGAAAACTACTGATGATATAGATATCGGACGATAGCCTCCAGGCCCACTTCCTTATATCTTTGGGATGAAGATGGTACGAGCACAGGTCAACACTTTCGGGGTTCTTTCTGATAGCAGTAACAGGTTGAGAATGAGCAATTTAACATTCTCTGGTGCTTTATTCCAGCGTCGGACAGAAATATCATCAGGTCAAGAAAAGGTAGAGTTTTTGACACGGCACTTTTGTGCCTCGTCATGAAGCACCGGCATGCACATAATGCTGTGTGAAGAATCCCTGGTGGAAGCTGGGGGTACCACTTTCTCACAAGGATTGTGGCTGAAAGCACTCAAGAGTGGTTCCCGAAATTCCACAAACTCCTGGAGAGGGGACAAAACTTGTCTATCCCTTGCTTGCTTAGCTGCTCTTCGACCTTCACAAGACACCAATGCAGGAGGATTTCTTCCCTGCTGTCCCCCCCCCCCCCTCTCCCCCCATGGTCACTGTCTCAAACTGTGGGAAGATTCTCTGTACATAAGCCGCGACCTCATCTTCCAAGCCAACAGGCTCCTCAACAGCCCGCATCGCCAGTTCCTGAGCACATTCATAACTTTCAATACTGCTTACCTACTCCTCGAGCCTCAACACTTTGGTGTTCAAATCTTCAAGAAGACCAGAGGTCCCGGGGGATGATCGCTGAATGGCGGGCTGCTATTTGCATCCTGGACAAGCAGCTAATAGTGGGGCCTCAGGCGAAGAGATTTGATGGCAGAAAGTGTGCACATGGGAAAACGTTCTTTCAAAAAAATATTAATATGTCGTACCACATTACGCACAGCCTCTGCCTCCTCTGCCTCCATTCGCCGCAAATCTTCAGATGCCCCTTATCGATCCGCTGAGTACGGTTGATAAATAAAGGAGCCACCCAGATCAGCTGAGTGAGAACGGAAGCTCATTTCCATCCCAATATTGACCTAGAAGGTTGATCTGTTAAGTGAGCTCGGGAGCTCATTTCTCTCCTAATAGAGGGAGGAACCTGAAATTTGGTATTAAGCAAAATTATGACGATAGGAATATGATACATAATTTTTATTTATTGGTTGCAATAGAAAATTTCCCTAATTTTTTATTTATTTTGGTTTATCAAAAATTTCCATTTTTTACAATAGTTCGTATGATCCCATATCATGGTATAAAGAGTTATATCGAAGGGTAATATCTTTATCTTGACTCGACTCCCTCTATGATGACATAATGCTGCGTAAGGAATCCCTGGTGGAAGCTGGGGATACCACTGGCTCACCAGGATTGTGGCTGAAAGCACTGCAGAGTGGCTCCCTTCAAACTTCAAAATATTTTTCTAAATATCATTTAGAAAAATGTCTAACAGTCTATATATATATATATATATATATATATATATATATATATATATATATATATATATATATATATAGGGTGTCCAATGAGACATTGACCCCCCTGTTAAAATCTTTATTTGTGGAGCAAAGAAAAAAATTTCTTTTTCAAACTTCATATTTTTTTGTGAGGATCTCAGAAATGACAAAATTGCGCAGCGCGCAATTGCGAAACCATGAGCAACCAACATCAACTTTGATTTTTTGAATGGGAACCCCCCTTTTTTAGTCCATATTCGAATTTTACACACATTTCATGAAGATTTAACCCCTCATTTGATTTTTTAGGCCACGCACAACCCGTTCAGAAAGCGCTCAAAGTTGCGCAACCCTACGGTTGCGCTGAAATTCGGATGTACGAAGTACCCAAGTGTGACACATGAAATTTCATTATTTTTCGACGCTGAGTCACGTGGTGCTATCCGTTTTTTCATTTGACTAAATGTCAACGCTTTTACAGCCCAAATGTGGTTATTTTAAGCAATAAATAGTCTTTCGAGGTGTGTGTGTGTGTGTGTGTGTTAAATTTTCATAGTTATAAAACGCTGAGTCGCGCAAGTGCAACTCGCTTTTTTTTCCTCTAAGTGTTCAAGAGAAAAATAAATTATTCCTTGTGAGTGAATAGACGAGAGGAGTTTAAGTATCATCAAAACAGAGGTTTCTATGTTGGGATGTAAGATATCTCTGGAAAGTTGACGTTTCCTGCCGAATCATGAAGGTGATTTATCGCTTATAAGCCTCCAGGTCCATTGGAACTGAGAAGAATAAGCTTATTCCAATGAACCTGGAGATTTATAAGCGATAAATCGCCTTCATGATTGGCAGGAAACGTCAACTTTCCAGAGATATCTTACATCCCAACATAGAAACCTCTGTTTTGATGATACTTAAACTCCTCTCGTCTATTCACTCACAAGGAATAATTTATTTTTCTCTTGAACACTTAGAGGAAAAAAAAGCGAGTTGCACTTGCGCGACTCAGCGTTTTATAACTATGAAAATTTAACACACACACACACACCTCAGAAGACTATTTATTGCTTAAAATAACCATATTTTGGGCTGTAAAAGCGTTGCCATTTTGTTGAATGACAAAACGGATAGCACCACGTGACTCAGCGTCGACAAATAATGAAATTTCATGTGTCACACTTGGGTACTCCGTACATCCGAATTTCGGCACAACCGTAGGGTTGCGAAACTTTGAGCGCTCTCTGAACAGGTTGCGCGTGGCCGAAAAAATGAAATGAGGGATCAAATCTTCATGAAGTTGTGTGTGGAATTCGAATATGGAATAAAAAAGGGGGGTTCCCATTCGAAAAAACAAAGTTGATGTTGGTTGCGCATGGCTGCGCAATTTTGTCATTTCTGAGATCCTCACAAAAAATATGAAGTTCGGAAGAAAAACAATTTTTTTTAAATCCACAAATAACGATTTTAACAGGGGGGACAACGTCTCGTTGGACACTATATATATATATATATATATATATATATATATATATATATATATATATATATATATATATATGTTATGGAGTGAGGAACCCTGAACTATCCACCTACCAATTTAGGACGAACGCCAATCAATGTATTTTTTTACCAGCAATTATCCATCGATTTATTCACTTTCGATTATATTATCGATTTGTCACTCGAATAACACAATGTGTCGTCACTAGCTGCTCATAACTCCCCTCGCGGCACAAATGCGAACTTAGATGGATATAATATACCTGCTACCTACCTTTGTCAGTCAGTTCGTTATCGTTGTTGTTACAGGAAGGATCGTCTTCCAATTTATGTTTTACTTTACGTTACCTATTTGTGAATCTGATTCTGTTTAACTTACTATGATGTGATCCGTCGAGGGGGAGTACGCTAATTTCGAGTGTTTGTCAAGTTTCTATAATAAACTGTGTTATTATTAACGTTTTACATTCGGTATTGTGATTGGTTTACCCTATGGCATCGGACATTGAAGAAGGACAGTTGTGTGAGGATGAGGGGGACATCACATCAGAAGTGGGATATCGTAATCTACGAGCAGGATTTCATGAGAATCACTATGGAAATAGTCGAGGTGAGTTTTATCAAGATTTTTCGGATTCTAGAAAAGAAAGGGGTCGGCCAATTTCGCAACGCAGTTCGGGTGACGCCTTACCTTACTCGGAACAAGGGTCATCACCCGATCGCCCTCCCGATTTTTCCCGGGCGCATAGGAGCAGGAGGGGGGCCTCTGGACGCTCACCATCTCCCTCCGCACCCCTCTTCCACCACGATTCTTTAGTGCACAGTGGCGACTCCCTACGGGATTTGTTGACACAACAAACCCTTGCAATGAAAACTTTGGCAGAGTGTTTTACACAAAATCAAGGTCAAACCCCCTCAGAGCATTTGAAACTCTCGCTTCCTGAGTATGACCCCAAAAATAAACAAGTTCAGCCCAAATCATGGTGCAATACAGTTGAGTGTTGTTTGACTTCACAGGATCAACAAGGAAGACGTTTAATTGTTGCCTTGAGTAGAGCCTTAAAAGGAGAGGCTGCTGATTGGTTTACTACTATTGTCCACCCTCAACTCACATGGGACGAATTCAGATCGCTCTTTCTTCACCAATATGACATAGCACTCACACCAGCCGGATTCATGCTTCAATGTTTCCAAGCTAGACCACGAGATTTCGAAAATTATGCCACATTCGCCTCACGAACTATCAATCAATTTGTTGCTCACTACCGCCAGTCATCAGTGGAAGAAATTGCTGTATCAGTGGCTCTCTCTCAGATAGCTCAAGCAGACACAAGAGCACGTCATCTTTGCTACACAGAAAAGATAAATAGCCGTGAAAAGTTGCTTCAGGAATTACGGGCTCTGTCATTTAAGAGACCAGGAGGTTATGACAGCGGTCCTGGAAATGCCAAGAAGAGTCGACCAAACTATGAAAGCCCTCAGCATTCATCCTCTCAGGATTATACTTCCCGCTGTGGGAAATGTCGAAGATCTGGACACAAAACCTCAGAGTGCCGATCATCATCATCCTTGACCTCATCAAATCAGCCAAGGAAGCAATCAAACTTCAGCAATACAACGTGCTTTTCCTGCAACCAAAAGGGGCATATTGCTCCAAACTGCCCAAAGAAGAAGATGTCAGACAAGCCTAGACCAGGAGACACCAGCAGCCAGAGGTCTCAGCCAGTCGAGAAGCAGGTTGGCCTATGCATTGCTAACCCAGAAGGCACATTAACCCACCAAGGTGATGTATTCAAGTATTGTTTTGATTCTGGATCAGAGTGCTCACTCCTTTGTTTGTCCTTTAGTACCCGCTTTGATGGGCCTTTGTTCAATAATGTAGTTCACTTGCATGGTTTAGGGTCATCAATTACCATTTCTCAGTGCCAAAAACAAGCCAGAGTAAAGATTAATGGACACGACATTCAAGTCCTGTTCCATATTGTAGCTGATGGTGCTTTGCCTAAACCCATCATTTTGGGACGTGAAATTCTGGCTCCAGATTTTTGTATGGTAATAACTATATCTTCTTGCACGCTTTGGAAGGACCATCCTCCATTCATGCTAAACCGTAACTTTCTGGATACATCCAGAACTCATGGGGAAGGCGCTGAACCTGTGGGTTCTTCTGGCATTGAAAAATGGGACACTTCTACAAAGGGGCGTGGGCATTCTGATTCCATAAACACCACAAAAAATTAAATATTTTCTGTATCCTTGGGTGATCTCTGCTCTTTGGAGCAGTGCACTGAGGATGAAGTCGTGTTGTTCAGTGAGGTGTTAGGTGGTCATAGTGAAAATATCCCTTCACTTGATTTTCACCCATCTTGTGTTGTCCCAGCTTTAGGATCTTGCCAAGTCTTGCCAGTTAGCACTCAACGTTTCGAATCAGTTCACACTGACCTTCCTGTTAGTCAAAGGGGGGATCTCATCAAAATTTTGACTAATTATTCCCAATATTTTATTGATGGCATACCTACCACTCGTGTGACGACAGGAACATTCAAAATTCGCCTTCTTGACCCTTCCAAAATTGTCCACCGTCGACCATACAAACTTAGTCCTGTACATCGTGAACTGGTGCGAGAGCGCATCAAAGAACTTGAAGATGCCAAAGTAATTCGCCCCAGTTCTTCTCCATATGCAAGCCCAATACTTCTTGTTCCTAAAAAGACAGGTGGTTATCGAATGGCCGTTGATTTTAGGGCTCTCAATGCAAATACAGTCCCAGATAGATACCCTTTGCCATTGATAACTGATCAAATAGCGCGTTTACACGGTGCCCGATGGTTTTCTATTCTTGATGCTGCTAGTGGATTTCATCAAATCCCAGTTGAAGAAGAGTCCATAGAAAAGTTAGCTTTTGTCACACCAGACGGTCAATGGGAATATTTGGCCTTGCCCTTTGGGGTGCGCAATGGACCAAGTGTTTACCAACGAGCAATCATGAAAGCCTTAGGAGACTTAGCATTTAATTACGTCACGTGCTATATGGATGATCTGCTTATATCAGCAAGCACTCAAGCTGAGGCACTTATCCGATTAAATCATGTTCTAGGAGTTCTTACTTCTGCTGGATTTTCTCTAAACCTTTCGAAGTGTTTGTTCATTGTCTCGAAAATTAAATACTTAGGCTACGAGATAGAAAATGGAGAAATAAAACCGAACAAATCCAAAGTTGAAGCTCTGACAAAATTGCCACCTCCCTCTACTCTTCGTACTCTTCGCCAATTTTTAGGTTTAGCTTCTTATTTTCGGCATTTTATCCAAAATTTCGCTCAAATAGCTGCTCCCTTGTTTAAATTAACCCGTAAAACTGATGATTCAGCTAATGACAGTAAGAATCGACCAATTCCTTGGAATGACAGTCATGAAAAGGTTCGCCAACAACTTATTGGCATGCTTACCTCAGAACCCATTTTAACCATTTTCAACCCATCCTACCCCATTGAGTTGCACTGTGATGCAAGCTCTTTAGGTTTTGGCGCAATTTTGATTAATATAGTTGACAAAAAGCCGAGACCAGTAGCCTATTACAGTAAGAGAACCACGACTGCAGAATCTAACTTTCATTCATATGAGCTAGAGACTTTGGCAGTGGTTTATGCCATAAAGCATTTTCACAATTATTTACAATGTCACTTGTTTACCGTTGTGACAGATTGTGCATCATTGCGCGCAACTCAAAATAAGCAAGACTTGATACCTCGTGTTCAACGGTGGTGGTCTTTCTTGCAAAGTTTTGATTTTAAAATGCAATATCGTCAATCCTCGTGTATGCAACATGTTGATTTTTTTAGTAGTGTTGAAGTTCCAGTCCAATAATTATTATTTTTCTACAGTTTTACTTCAATCTTTTCAATAACAGCTGTTAAATATAAATATATCAGAGTCTTGCAAAAACTGAAAAGCTCGTAATTTATTGATTAGATTAACTATTTTTAAACAGAAATATTTATACTGCAAACGAACCAATAGGAAAGTAATCGGATTTAGAGTCTTTCCGCATCCGTTAGTTTGTATCATTGTGGTCCTTCGAGCAAGGAATTCGTGACATTGAAAAGTTGGAAGAAGAATGAAGTTAAGGAGCCAAAAAGTCAAACCCAATGAAGGTAGTGGTGATGCAAGGCCAATAGATGAATCATCAGCGATTGACCCTAACCAACGCAGCCATCAAGATGACGAGAACTCTCAAACACTGAAGTCGTTGATGGAAGTGGTACGTGGAATTGCCGATCGAATTCAAGTTATCGACGAAGATGTTCAGGAAATGAAGAGGGATCGAGCTCAGAGTCGTGGTTCCAGATCGTCACAATCTTCTAGGTCTGGCCATTCAATCTCCAGGTCTCCCACTACGTCCAAGACGCCGAGAAGAACACCAAATGCGGAGCCAGAAGCCATCATGAGACCCCAAAATCCTAATACGTCACCTCAGGTACTACAAATACACCCTTCCACGCCAGGACAGCATGGAGTAAGTGAGCGCCAATGTATACCTAACTCTATCGATAAAGTAGATGTGAATAGCTTTTTAGCCAGACAATCTAAAGCTAGCGAATTACCTAGTTTTAACGGTAATCCAAGGGATTGGGCTAACTTTATCAGTCATTTTAAGAGAACGACTGCAATATGTGGATTCACGATAGATGAAAATTTAGGTAGGCTCCAAAAGTGCTGGAGTGGGGAGGCAAAAGAGTCAGTTTTTGGGCTTCTTGCACTTCCAGAAAGTGTCCCCAAGATTCTCGACATCCTTGAACGACGATTTGGTAGACCAGATCAAGTCATCGGATCCATAAGGGAGAGGTTAGCGAACCTTCCCAAGATTGAGGAAGGAGATTATAAGGCTATAATAAAGTTGTCATCTGAACTTCAAAACTATGTCGTATCAATCGATATTTTGGGGTGCGAACCCTATCTAGTAGAACCTACGCTATTGAAAAATTTAGTTGGTAAGATACCACCTTCAATACGTCTGCAGTGGGGTGAATATGTGGCTGGTAGCCGAAATCAATATTACATGCCTAATATTAGAGAATATACTGATTGGCTTGAGTTGAAAGCAGACGCATTTTGCGTTAAAGCAGAGTCCGCGGAATTCCAATCAGAAACTGTCGAGAATAAATTTAGTAAGTTAAATCCCAGAAGTAACCCTACCTCTACCTCCAGGTCATGTAAATATTGTTCTGAATCCCCTCATGAGCTACAAAACTGCGAAAAATGGCTCGCGGATCCGGTCAAGGTAAGGTGGATCTGGGCAGTCAAAAGAAGGCTTCGCTTCAAATGTTTGAAGTCGAATCATGCCTCACCAGCGCCATCAGCCATCATTCAACGTTACATCGCACAGGAGAGCCACAGAAAGGTAAGTCAGAGACCAAGTCAGACGCAAATCTTAACCTTGTGCAGACAGAAGTGAATACGGTCCAATCACAGCTTCAGGATTGTGTGAATCCTCCTATAAACGAAGGTGAGTGCGGTTCATTCTTAAAAATAGTACCTGTAAAAATACAAGGTCCTTCTGGCACTTTGAATACCTATGCTCTACTGGACGATGGATCTACAGTAACTATAATTGACGCAGCGGCAGCCAAGGAGATAGGTTTGAGTGGGCCTAAAAAATCTTTCACCATATCCTGGACGGGTGATGTAGACCGCGTTGAGAAGGACTCTGAAGAGGTAAATTTTTCAATTTCAGGTAGTTATGAAGGAGCTAAATGCTTCCAGATATTCAAGGCCAGAACTATTCAGGATTTTAATTTGCCTTGTCGCACGTTGTGTGTGGACGAGCTTGGAAAACGATGGCCACACGTTTTGAAAGGTAATGTTGAGTCTTTGGAAAACGCTCGACCAGTATTGCTGATCGGGCAGGATAACTGGCCGTTGCTACAGACACGAAAATCATTTTCTGGACCATGGAACGGACCAGTAATCAGCTTTACATGGCTAGGTTGGGTGCTGCATGGTAATATTCCAGTAGCAGGTGTAAGCAATACTCGAAAATGGCAGCTACTTCATTGGCAGGACGTTAAGTTGAAGGAAGAGGAAATTTCACTTCACGATTTGGTTCAGCAACAGTTTTTAGCTGAACAGATTAATAATGCAACATCCAAAGCTAGATCTGCCGATGAGGAGGAAGCAGATCGCATTTTCAGGACCACCACGCAGCTGATCAACGGACGCTGGGAGACAGGTTTGTTGTGGAAGTCAGGCGTTGGAAGATTGCCTGAGAGTAAGTCAATGGCCATGAAAAGACTTAAATCGCTCGAATCCAGGTTAGATAGAGACCCAGAGTTAGCTAAAAGGTATAATGAAAAAATGGACGAGTATGTGAGCAAAGGCTACGCTCGGAAGCTGAGTGTGGAAGAAGCCATGAGAGAGAGTGAAAAGGTATGGTATCTCCCTCATCTAGGTGTGGTGAATCCTAATAAGCCTAAAAAACTCCGAGTGTGTCACGATGCCTCAGCTAAATCACACGGATATTGTTTGAATGACTTCCTTTATAAAGGTGAAGACATGTTTGTGTCATTACCAGGATTGTTGGTCAAATTTCGGCAATATCGCGTAGCAGTCACGGCCGACGTCAAGGAGATGTACTCTCAAATAAAGATCAAAAAAGCAGATCAAGATGCGCAGCGCTATTTATGGCGAGGTATGGACCGGAAAAAACCTCCAGATGTTTATGTGATGACATCTATGATGTTTGGTTCCATTTGTTCTCCATACGCCGCTCAAAAAATACGTAAGTTGAATGCACAGAAATACTCAACAAAATACCCACTAGCAGCCCACGCCATAGAAAACCTTCACTACATGGACGATTATGTAGATAGTATGCCAACTGAGGAGGAAGCGATCACAAAAGTCAATGAGGTAAGCGAAATTCACGAGAAAGGTGGATTTTTAATCTGTAATTGGGCAACGAATTCTGTGAAGTTAAGAAAACGCTTTCAATCCGATGGTACAGGTACCGTTGGACAAATCACTAAGGTACTTGGACTTCATTGGAACACTGAAACTGATATGATCGAGTTCAGCACCGTTGTAGAAAAACTAAGAAAATCCGTTCCCAAAGAGCCCACCAAAAGAGAAGTGTTGAGATTCGTGATGGGAATTTTCGATCCGCTTGGTTTTTTGACCCCAGTAACGATCCACGGCCGTATCCTTATGCAGGAACTGTGGAAATGCAAGCTAGGGTGGGATACTAAGATTCCAGACAAGGTGCAACAACGTTGGAAGAGATGGTTAGGTTACCTGAACCAACAACTCTTACTATACCACGTCTTTACTTGCCGTTGAGTGAACAGGGGAAGGAGGTACAACTCCATATTTTCGGGGACGCGAGCGAAAAGGCGTTCGGAGCAGTCGCGTTTTTACGAGTGGGAGCAGAAATATCTTTTGTTACAGCCAGGTCAAAGGTAACCCCTTTAAAGGAAATTTCAATCCCGAGATTAGAGCTCCAGGCGGCAGTTTTGGCTGTGAAATTAAAAGAATTTGTTATACGTGAATTGACAATAGAAATCACTGACACTTTTTTATGGACTGACTCGCAAATAGTGTTTTATTGGATCAATGCTACCAATAGTAGGGCGTTCAATCCCTTTATACACAATCGATTGCAGGTGATACGAGAAAAATCAACATCAACCGAGTGGCACTGGGTACCTTCAGAGGAGAACCCGGCTGACTACGCAACACGCTGGAAGGGTTGTCCCGACTTCAAGTCATCATGGTATTCCGGACCACAATTTTTACACCAGGAAGGAAACCATTGGCCTGTTATGCCCAACAGCATGCCAGGAAGGAGTAATTTAGAACTTCGGCAATCTGGGAGGTTTGTTGGAGTAATCGAGGTAAAGACAATTTCAGTATTACCCGATATTATTCGATTTTCCAAATGGAAGACCCTTGTGGGAGCGACGGCATGGGTATTACGATTCATTCATAATGTCAGAAAAGTAACTCCAAGGAACGGTGTGCTTAAACCCACTGAACTAGAAGCAGCAAATCTGTTGTGGTGTCGTAAAGTACAGGAGGACTGTTTTGCGGAGGAACTTAGAGCGTTACGAAAAGGTCATTTAGTGGGTGCTAAAAGTATTTTAACTAGGTTGTCGCCTTTCTATAACAGAAAAAATAATTTACTTTGCGTAAAAGGACGAACAGTTAAGGCGGTAGGAGTATGTGTAGAGTCTAAAAATCCAATTTTGTTAAGCCCAACTCACCCATTTACAAAGCTTCTTATAGCGCATAATCACGAAATGATGGCACATCAGGGTCAGGAAACTGTTTTAAATGAGTTACGGCAAAAATATTGGATTTTACATTGTAGAAGCGCAGTTCGCAAGGTAATACATGATTGTCTGGTTTGTAAGCATCAAAGAGGCAAACCAGTGGAAGTGGAAATGGGAGAGTTACCACCTGAACGACTGGGTCACCATGTAAAGCCATTTACTAACACTGGGTTAGATTATTTTGGACCAATGTGGGTAAAAGTAGGTAGACGCCGGGAGAAAAGATACGGGTGTTTATTTACATGCCTTTCAGTGAGAGCAATTCATCTGGAGATCGCACATGATTTGACTGCCAGTGGAACTATCATGGCGATTAGAAGGTTCGCAGCAAGGAGAGGAAATCCTGCTTTCATCCGATCTGATAACGGTACTAATCTAAGAGGAGCTGCACGTGAACTAGAGGCTGCCATGGCAGAGTGGGATCAACGAGCAATTGCTGGCCCATTAGCGATTCAAGGTATCGAATGGGTTTTCAATCCGCCGGCTGCCCCTCATATGGGTGGAAGCTGGGAGCGACTAGTTCGAAGTGTCAAACGAGCCCTGGAGACTATTCTACGAGACAGAACACCGACGGACGAAGTTTTACTAACCGTGATGGCTGAAGTGGAAGGAATAATCAATAGTCGTCCACTGACTTACACATCTCCTGATCCTATGGATGAGGATCCATTGACACCTAATTGTTTTTTGTTTGGAGCGCCTACGTTGCAACCAGTCATACCGGCGATCCCAGAAAATGTTTGTTTAAAGAAAGCGTGGCGAATATCTCAGCAATTGGTAGACCATTTTTGGAGGAGATGGGTAGTCGAATACCTACCACAGCTGCTACTAAGAAACCAATGGCAATCCAAGGGAGCCATTGAGGTTGGAGATGTAGTGCTGATTGTGGACCCAAATGAGAGAAGAACGGCGTGGCGTAAGGGAGTAGTGACCGAACTGTTTCCAGGCCGAGACGGACAGACTCGAGTCGTCAACGTGAGGACAACAGACGGAATTTTACGTCGACCCGTAGTAAAGCTCATCCCCTTATTTTCACCAAAAGTGAACAACCCATCGCCACATCCATCTGCCGGGGTGGAGGATGTTGAAGTTCCAGTCCAATAATTATTATTTTTCTACAGTTTTACTTCAATCTTTTCAATAACAGCTGTTAAAAATAAATATACCAGAGTCTTGCAAAAACTGAAAACTGAAAAGCTCGTAATTTATTGATTAGATTAACTATTTTTAAACAGAAATATTTATACTGCAAACGAACCAATAGGAAAGTAATCGGATTTAGAGTCTTTCCGCATCCGTTAGTTTGTATCAAGTAGGAATCCTATTGAAGAAGCTGATGAAGTCAACAACTTTCCGATACCTGAACAACCTATTGCCAAACCCAAAATTAATCAGGCATTGTCTGTGAATACCTCAACATTAGGTTTATCAACCCCAAAAATGCGACCACATGGAAAACATCGGAATTTTAAACCTCAATATAAAACTTCTTCCGAAAAACTCGTGCAATTAACATCTATTTCAACTGATTGGCTTCTAACAGCTCAGCAAAATGACCCGTTTGTTACTGAAATAATTTCGAAATTGAATTCTAACGAAATAGATTCAGATATTCAAAACACTTACGAGATGCACTCTGGTGTACTGTGTCGGAAAGTACAGCGACACACTCGCACTAGGTACCTCCCAATCGTTCCCCATTCTCTTCGGTACGCTGTTGTTTCTAATGTCCATGAATCTCTATTCCACTTGGGTAATGAGAAAACCTTAGAGGCGTTGTACCAACATTATTGGTTCGAACATATGGCGAAATACGTTCGAAAATTTGTTGAGAACTGCCTTGTGTGCAAAACATCAAAAACAGATTCAGGACCTCGCCAAATTCAACTCCACCCTATACCAAAAGTTGCAGAACCATGGCACACTATTCATCTAGATGCTTCTGGTAAACTAAGCGGAAAAAAAGACTCTCAAGAATATCTTTACGTTTTCATAGATGCATTCACTAAGTACTGTGTATTGCAGCACACACGTTCCTTAGGTGCTGCAAGTGCTATCAAAGCGTTAACATCTCTCATAAATTTCTTTGGTCCTCCTCAGCGTATAATCTGTGACCAAGGTACAAATTTCACTGCTAAAGATTTTCAAGATTTTTGTGTATCACATCAAATTGACCTCCATTTTATAGCCACAGGAGCATCACGAGCAAACGGTCAGGTCGAGCGCCTTATGAGTACCTTACGTAATATGCTCACTGCTGCTGAATCAGATCAGCATAAAACATGGCAATCTTGTGTTGGAGAAATTCAATTAGCTTTAAATACCACACCTCATAGTGTTACTAAGGTATCCCCCATGCAACTGATGTTTGGACGAGTTTCCAGGCCTTTGCATCTAATTTCTATCACTGACCACCTCACTGATCAACCATCCACTAGCCTACAAACGTTGCGTGACTCAGCCGCACAATTGATGGAAAAACAAGCTGAAACTAGTAAAACTCGATTTGATAGAGGCAAACTGCCAGTAAAGCGTTTTCAAGTGAATGATTTGGTTTTTGCACAAACGGAGGTGAGAAATAGAGTCAAGTTGGATGATGCCTATAGAGGCCCCTATAAAATTGTAAAAGTTATGCCTGATGATCGCTACTTGTTGCAGTCCGTCTCTGGCGGAACTAAGAAGTTTTTGAAATATCCCCACGAACGTTTGCGCAAGGCACCTAACCTTGATGAATTGAATCCTCTCCCTGATAGTGGAGAGCTTTCTCAATAAAATTTGGCTGACACGATGCTTTATTGTTTTGTGTGGACTATCCCACATGTGACTGTGGATCCTCCCAGTCAATCTACGACTTCAGCCTGTGAGGCTGGTTGGTAGATCATCTGAGTTTTGTTTAAGTCATGTCACGCCTGTGTTAATTATAGTTGTTTGCGGTTTTCGGTTCTCTACCTTGCTTGGCACCCACGGCGGCTCGTCATGGTCGGACCCTCTTCCTTTGTCCCTCCCTTTACGATGCCTTCCGTCCTCACAGTCACTTCTTTTCTGATAGGGTGATTGTCAAGCCCAAGTGAGTTCGAGCCCGGTCTCCCGCATTCTTGATTTTTCTCTCAGCCACTGGTAGCTCCTCTGGCTGATTTTATTTTATTTTATGGCACTGGATTCACCTCTGCCATTGGATTCATTTGAGGCACTGGACTCTCCTCTGCCTGCTGCAACCCTTGATTTTATTTTATTTTATGGCACTGGATTCACCTCTGCCATTGGATTCATTTGAGGCACTGAACTCTCCTCTGCCTGCTGTAACCCTTGCATGCGCACTTCGTTTGTTGGTTGGACGACACTACTTGATATTGTACTGACACTGTATTTGTTCTCTCCCTCCTCTGCTGTGCTTTGCTCATCAGGGTATCCTCTGAAATAGTTTCCATTTTTGCTTTCACTGCTCTCCCTTGCCTTGTTAGGGCAGAGATTAGGCCCATTTGGTTCGATCTAATGGGCTGAATTTGGTCCTTCCAGGTGATCAGCGCTCCCGAGGACGGCAGCAATGTCAGGATCGCCGTGTGATGGAGTGAGGAACCCTGAACTATCCACCTACCAATTTAGGACGAACGCCAATCAATGTATTTTTTTTACCAGCAATTATCCATCGATTTATTCACTTTCGATTATACTATCGATTTGTCACTCGAATAACACAATGTGTCGTCACTAGCTGCTCATAACTCCCCTCGCGGCACAAATGCGAACTTAGATGGATATAATATACCTGCTACCTACCTTTGTCAGTCAGTTCGTTATCGTTGTTGTTACAGGAAGGATCGTCTTCCAATTTATGTTTTACTTTACGTTACCTATTTGTGAATCTGATTCTGTTTAACTTACTATGATGTGATCCGTCGAGGGGGAGTACGCTAATTTCGAGTGTTTGTCAAGTTTCTATAATAAACTGTGTTATTATTAACGTTTTACATTCGGTATTGTGATTGGTTTACCCTATGGCATCGGACATTGAAGAAGGACAGTTGTGTGAGGATGAGGGGGACATCACATATATATATATATATATATATATACATATAAGCGCAAACATCAGGAATCATTTCAGAATGCCTCCCAATGGATTCTAATGATGAGATTATTTATAATTTTTAATTTTAAAATTTTCTGAGCATTTTCACAAACAATTCGCTAGGAACCGCTCGGCTCAACCCACCCAAAATCTTTTTGGTATATTTGAATTTGCCATCGAAAGTTCTTTACGCATGAACCCACCCGATCCTCATGTTACATCAAAAGTTCGACGCATATCAGGTTTTTCCTGAATTTTACAAAGTTGTATACCCAGGCAAAGTACCTAGTAAGGGAAAACCGAGTTCTTTATGAACGATTAATTCTGGAGGATTGTAGTTTTAATATAGCCTATGCGTTAACCAGAGACCCTGAAAATGTTCATGTACAATTTCAGCTCTAAGGTTCAAGTAGTTTTTACGTGATTGAGTAACACACCATCAGATTTTTATATAATAGTATAAATAGATAAACCCAGAAATAAAATTTTGATAATAGAAGTAGTAGGTAAATAATTACTTATTTCAATCAGTGTAAACGCACCATTAAGTTGATTATGAAATAGGAAACACAAGAAGTGCAAGACTAGGCTAACTTTTAACAAAAATCGCTAAGAAGAAAGCAATCAATAAAAATTTAATGATAATTGTGAACTACGTCGACTTGAAAATTAGTTTTTATCGCCTCTTATAGTGTATTTATTACTTTTATGTACTTTTATGTATTTTATTAGTTTTATTTTTTTTAAGCAACCAATTCGTTCTATTCACCCAGAGTTTTTACTACTTTTTAAAAGAGTTTTTCTCTACTCAGGGTTTCTACTCATAGTTGTAGCTATCCACGGACCAGTCTTTCAGCAACTATGATGCTGGGAGGAATACCCCTGATAGGTAATGACATTTTATTCATTTATTGAGTTCAGATAAATCATTCATCAACTATGATGATAAATTGAATTCTACTCTTGGTTATAATGGTAAGTTATACAAACACAAAATTATTTTTCCAATTACTCGTCTGTTCCGCACGTTATAATTCTGTTCTGTGAATCTTTCCAAATTTTAGTTAGCATCAAAAACTGACGTCACAAGCAACGAGCATGAAACAAGAGAATATAGTCACAGCAGGATGGTTTTTATCCTTCCTCACAATCACTTCCAGTGGTCCCCGAGAGGATGAGTACCTATTAGATTTCAGGGCTCTGGTAGTCTGCCGAACTTTATGTCTGAAATGTTAATTGTGACGGTTTTGCGTTACACAATTTTTCTTGTCACTTTTCGGGTCGTCATCGATAGGGCTCAAATCACTAATTAGGTGGGGCATGTACCTTGAATGTAACTGTCAGCGCCCAATTAAACACCAATTTAGGAATCTAGGGAAGAGTTGATATTAAACAAAGAAAGAGTAATAAATCTTCCCCCTTTATTAATACAATATTTAAAACCTAGCTCTCTCTATTGTCTCTCCTTGTTGTAACTTGATCGAAGCTTGGAACTCTAGAAGGTCGTCTTCTTGTACAGAGTGGCACTGAGAAGAGGGCTTCGGTGAAGGGCATTGCCGTTGACGAGACGATAGCTAGTCGTCCCAGATCCAGCTCACGGTGCGAGGATAACAACGGCCAATCGTTACCAAGCGCAGTCCAGTGACGAAAGATGCGAATTTCGGGGCTCGTGGGTCTTTCAACTCCTCGGTCGGTCGGTGTTTTCGAGGTGGGGTCCCGCTGAGGGCCGGTCTCCTCAAAGCTGACCCGACATAATCTCCTCAAAGCTGACCCGACATAATCTCCTCAAAGCTGACCCGACATAATCTTCCTTGTCTCTTCAGAATTACTGTTTTGGGTCCCATATTACAGAACTGGTAGTACTCTTTTGGACCCCGTCTCACACAACTATTTTGGACCCCAAGTTCCTATGGAGGGCAAATAAACCACTTGTGAAGCATAATACTGATGTAGGTATATATTTTTTCTTGAAATGTGACGAGTCAGTAAAATTAACAACCCCCAGCCAAAAGACATATCCATGTCAAAATATCCATGTCAAAATTTCAATTTCTCCCGTGATGGGAAAAACAAAAGATCATGGATATGTCTAGTACCTACTGCTTACCAGTTGGTACCTACTACTCAATTGTATACCAACCATGTAGTGCCTTCTTTCCACAAGATTATTCCATTATGGTTACAAAACAATATTAGTTTTTAACTTAGAGTAATAAATCAGCATTCCTTGACACTACAATGGCTTAGAGGTCATGAAATGTCGTGGTAAAATGAGAGCATTCCAAAAAAAGGCGAACGATTTTCCTACTATGAAAACTATGGGAGTTACTCTTCCCTAGTAACGCCTTGGTTGTACGTGAAAATCAATAGAAAATGTGCCGGTCGGGAAAAAAAGTGTCGGTCGGGAAAAAAAGTGTCGGTCGGGAAAAAAAAGTGTCGCGAAAAATTCCTTGACCCCCAGCCAAAAGACATATCTATGTCAAAAAGTGTCGCGAAAAATTCCTTGACCCCCAGCCAAAAGACATATCCATGTCAAAACTTAAAAATCAACCATTTTAATTTCTCCCTTGATGGGAAAAACAAAAGATCATGGATATGTCTAGTACCTACTGCTTACCAGTTGGTACCTACTACTCAATTGTATACCAACCATGTAGTGCCTTCTTTTCACAAGATTATTCCATTATGGTTACAAAACAATATTAGTTTTTAACTTTGAGTAATAAATCAGCATTCCTTGACACTACAGTGGCTTAGAGGTCATGAAATGTCGTGGTAAAATGAGAGCATTCCAAAAAGTGGCGAACGATTTTCCTACTATGAAAACTATGGGAGTTAATCTTCCCTAGTAATGCCTTGGTTGTACGTGAAAATCAATAGAAAATGTACCAGTCGGTCGGGAAAAAAAGTGTCGGTCGGGAAAAAAAAGTGTCGCGAAAAATTCCTTGACCCCCAGCCAAAAGACATATCCATGTCAATTACATCAAGGCAATGTACTATTACGTAGATTTTTCGTCAAGAACTGATGTACCTATTCATGTATTATGCGTGTACTCTACCTGCATTAACCTAAGTGAAATCTGTACTGCATGAGGAAAAAGAAAAGTTAAGGCATTTCGAATTCCCTTTTCCAAATCAGAAACTATAGATTTTTGAGAAAACGTGAGATCATGCTCAGAACAAATGTCAATAATGATTTCGAAGCACATGTGATACGTCTGTTGACTTTTGTCTCTCAAGAGACAGAACACCAGTGGAATGTAGTGGCCATTTATGAGCCCGTGTAAAGAGAAAAATTCGGCAAAAAATTTAGTGCTATACTCAAATGCTCCGTCAACATACTTTTTCTCGGCTTGACACAGTGCTGCAAGGTTTGTAGGAGTGCTAAAAATCACAATGTTCGTGTGACGATCAATCACGAAAAGAAATGTATCTTTTCCCAAGGTGACAAGGTACAAGATATGTAAACTTCATCAATATTCGTAGGAAGGGAGAGGTACTGTTGTCTGACGACCCTGTTCATAGCTCGTTTGATATTACGTGCGTCTTTTAGCTGGAAAGAAAAGAAAAGGAGTAATAACATAATGATATACCTATTTTCTTCCTAATAAATAATGTGAAAAAACCTACCGTAACGTTAACAGCAAGCTCTTTATTAATTATATTAACGTACTGAGAAAATTTTTACTAGTCCCTCTGATCTAAGTATACCGCCCCATCAACTGAAAATGTATTAGATAACATAAAACACCTACCAACGCTTCACTATTCTATATATGGGTGACAATAGTTATAATAAACATGATTGAGCGAAACCAAAGTTCCATTGGAGTTGCATAATCTGGTACACGTGTACAGAACAGATTGTTAAGTTGTTCCAATTACGACCGTCAAATATAAATAGTGTGGAAGTTTCTGGCAGTCGAGTCGTAACAAAACAATGCAGAGGGTCCTCGTTGGTTCTCGGAGATCTGCAACTGGCCCAGTTCACGTTTCCTAGTAAGATAATCACCTGGCGTTACCCAACTGACCTCGAGTATAACCATCGCGGAGAGGAACTGTGTGCCAAGCGCCATGTGGAAGGGATGCTGCAGCGCCTCCACTACGTCTCACTCAATTAATACCTACGATGTGCAAATTCACAAGGCAGACTCTGACTCACTCCACCCGCAACTGGCGAGTTGGGTACACGGAATTGATCAGGGCCACAGCTCATCCAATACTGGCTGGTTGACCCGGGAGTTGCACAGGATGAAAATGAGTCTGTGGAGTGAGCAGACTATCTCCAGATAATAAAAAACCAGTACAACTTCCCCTCCTAGTTTTCTAATTTCCTGTAAAAGGCGCTACATTACAAATGGCATACCAAGTAAATAAAAAAGTATGTATTTTGGTTTTATATTAAAAAATAATACGACGAGCATTACACAACAACGAACAAGTTGATAGGTACAAAACAATCACAATCTACTAATTTTTCTATTACATTATGCTTAAAAGAAAGCAGTAATTGCAACTCTTTTCTGCTCGAAAGTGTAGCAAGGTAGGTACTATATTGATGCGGTTCGAAGGTTCTAGCAACATTTTGAGCCCACCACCACCAGAGAATGTGGGCAAAGCGAAACTTCATCTTAAAATGTCGCAAGACACACTATTTTGTTTGATGGAAATAACAAAAAATAAAGTGAAATAAAAAATAATTAAAAAAAATAATACCTATTATTAAATTTAGTTCTAAGCACTGAATCTTGACAGAACAAGGAACATGTTTTTGCATCCATTAGAACTGTTGACTGCAGAGATTTAATTGGTTTTTATTTTATTCCACAGAAGTAATTGGCAATACTGGTTTATGGTAACCACCCTCTCAAATTTCAGCTTCCTACGTTGAATAGGCGAGAAAATGGTTTTGGAGCTCACTAAGTTGATCAGTATTCACACAGGTGACTTCACCATCATCCATTGACCCTCCCTCTCAAATTTCATCTTCCTGCGTTGAACCAAGTGTGATAGGGGCTGAAATTTTGTAACTAAAATTTCGTCTCGTAACCTTACTTTTGTCTCATTTTTGACAAAAACATGTTCCATGTTAAAAGTAGAATTTCTCTGGAAAGGAAAGAGATCGTCACCATGGTGTTTGCAACAGATTTAGAACCGAATTCGCGAGTCGTTGATTATTTTCAAGTAGTGATGAGAGCCTGTTTGTTGAAAGCAACTATAAGTACGTCATTTTAGTACCCATACCCCTACACCGACTACAAAAACGTAAAGAAGGTAATGTGAAACCTCACACCAAATGTGTTAGGTATCACGATTAAACAACAAAAAGTTGTTTTAAGACTCTCTCGAGATGTTTTAAATAATGTACCATCAACTTCGTTTTATAACAATAATCTATGGGCCAGTTATTAGTGTAGAATGGTTTGTGTGGAACTAATATTTTGCGACGGGGGTTTCCCCTTCTTTTAACATGGAATCATGTTTCAGCGATGGATCCCCCGCCGAAAAGTGAGACTATAAAGTGAGATGAAAGTAGCGCCAAAAATTGTGATGATTTCCGCTTACAACCGAGTCGTTGGTAGGGATATGATACTTCGTCGTTTTTTATCCCACAAAATTCGTTGACCATTCGTTCGAAAGCTCTCGATTTGTCCAACCATACTATATTAACTACTGCGAAGTGCGTGGCCAACAAGCTGAGTTATGAGCATGGTTATATGAATAATTGTTTACACACAGGTGATCATTCTCAATTATTGATATTGTGAACATGATTGCAACCGCTTGTTAATTTCTGATGATTTCATTGAGCTGGTGGGCTTCCTCCATATGTATTGTGCATCATTGGCAGCTTTAAGTTGTGTGGAGTTCATGATTGAAGGTTTTATGAGCAAGACAATAAATATTTCTGAAAATTAAGGATGGTATTTAAAAACATTACATTTACTTTTAAAAAATGAACAAGTTAACGGAAGAACATCAGTTTCATCAAAATCGTGCACTCGATTTTTGTTCTTCATCTCCGCAACGATGTTTCCAAATAGTGATTGATTTTTTGGTTGTACCTATAGGGTCATGTTCTCGATGTCTTTAATTTTTCCGACGGACCATGGTCCTGACTTTCACAGACTGCCTTGATTGAGCCATCACCTGGCGCCTTAAAGACGTACGGTTGGACCGAGTTACATTTGATTTTGTTGTCGACTTGCTTGTTGCCCATCAGAACCCTTTTTTTCCTTGCTATATCATCTGGAATCACCGAGTCAATCATTTTCCTCGTCAAAACGGATGAGAAACGTACAGAAAATAAAAGAAAACTGAACAAACTGGGGTCAAACTACATATTGATGCGGCATACACAAACATAGCCTGAGGGCAGCATTGCCAGATGAGGGCGTACGGAATACCCTTCAAAGTTTCAAAAAGACTCGAAAGACTAGTTTAAGGTAAATCTTATAAGATAAAGAACCACGACTGAAAAATGGCAACTTCTAGGGGTGCAACTACTCTGGCACTCAGGTCTGATTGGTTGGAAATACATTTTTCTTCTGGTTGGAGCAGCACAATTGCTCTGAAACTCCGTGGGCAAGCGTATGAGGGAAGGGCACATAGGACCTGAATCCATTGAAAACGTATTACCGGAAAAAATAATATAATCATCAGAAAATAGGAACGTATGCACTAAATACACTAATACGTAACGGTAATTTAGTCTCATTTTCGGCCGTGTTATGATGGCGAAAACATGTTCCATGTTAAAAACCCCGGCGGAAGATTTCACCAGGAACCCAAACCAAAACATTTTCCTGTTAAAATTATAGAAAAGCGGGAAATTTTGGATGAAAACTAGCAATAACCCTATGGGCTATCCGTGTCAATAATAATCACCAAAATAGATTCCCATTCTAAAATTTTTCGAGGTTCGGATCATTTCATATTTCAACTATAAGAAGTGTAGAGGATTCAAAACCGTCGTCGCCCATTTTTACCCGTTTCCAAAATTAGGTCTTTTTGAACACAAACAAAACAAATTTAGGAGGGCATGATTTCGTTTACCCCTTGATCGATTAAAAAGATTCAATACAGAAAATTGAAAAACCTAAATGAAAATTTTCGAAGATATTGGCTCGGCTGAGTAAGCATTGTAGCCAAACTTTTTCTCCGTTTTATGAATTTGGCTATTTGGCTTCAACAAGCAGCATGTAGTTTCATTAGGCGAAGCTTTCCTCGCCCCTTTGTGACTGGTTAAACTCATTTACTTCCATGCGGAGTATTTAGTTATTTACTTGTTTTCGGATTTATAGAACACGTTGAAACAGGGCATACGCTCGTAATACATCAAGGTGTAATTTCAACGATTTTAACAAACTGTAATAACATAAAATGATGCATAAATACATAAATCTATTTGAGTCAAAATAAATAGATGCGTACTTTCAAGGGTAATGTTATCTATTCGCTTGGTTTTTTAGGTACAGTTTTGCTTTTCATACTCCAAAATTATTTCTCTCACAGGTAAAATAATGATTGTACACGAACGATCATCATCGTCATTACTCTGATTACGTGCTCCATCTCATACGACGTGTCGAATCCATCATAAAAGGCGTTCCATCGTTTAATGCTCTGTAACAATGAACGATAATTATCTTCAAATCAAACCTCAACGGAGCCCATTACTTCGATTAAGTAATTAAGACATTAAGTACTTTCCGCCGGATACTTTTAACGCCCCATCACGAGCAGGATATCAAGGCTGAAACGAGGAAATTGGGATGTTTGAAGCCAAAGTGGAAACACCGAAACAAGAACAGAAGTTGGAGAGAAAAAAAAAAAAAAAAAAAAAAAAAAAAAAAAAATGACCAGAAGAACATGAGGGGATCCGCGGCAATCATTGAGAAGGAATGGTCAGGGTGGGAGGAGGTCGCTCCTGGCTCATCAGCTCCCTCATTTTCACTTGGCTTCAGTCGGTGTGATGTGGTCGTCGTGGACGCCTATTTTGTTTACCGTCACTTCCCTGTGGGTGACTGTCGAAAACTTCAGCTTACTGTCCCGAGGTCAGTGAAGTCGTATTTACAGCATACATGAATTATTATGAAGCTTTTCACCGTGAATACTGTGAAAAAACAGCGGGTCACACCTAAATATATTGTTTGTGGTAGAATAGTGTACGAAAACTTGAAAAAAGTGGACCAATTTCAGGGTTTAACTACATTTTCTATAGGTATCATGGCTTATTAGTGATCAACTTATCAGATGAGTAACCAATGTGTAATCAATCGCTAGGCCATAAGTACCTACCGACATCTAGTCATGGTTTTATTTCACTTTGCTGATTATATTATAATAATAACACGTTTGTATTTAGCCTATTCACCATATTCTAGTCTTAGTTGTGACATTATTTTGGGAGGTTTTCATGAATTTTTAGAGAAAATGAAGCTATTGTAATGGCTCTAAACTTTTGAAATATAAATTTGTGCAGATTGTCTTCAATTCGATCCGTTTTGTGGGATGCTGAAACGATTCCTGGATTATAAAAATGATAAGATACCTATATATACCAATATACAGGGTGTCCCATCTAAACGGGCCCATCGGGAAATTACAGCCTTACGGTGCGAGCTATCGAAAAATTGAACTGGACCTTTTTTATAGTATTTTAACTCAGCTTCACGATGCGGAAGTCCGATTTTTATTTTTCCGTGTTTTAGGGTATCAAATCATTGATTGAAACTTACAGTTTCCTCTTGACCCCCCTTTTTTTATTGCTTTTTTCGATTTTAGGTTAAATTTGGAACAGAAAATGCCTCAATGAAATTTTCTTTTTGGGGCTTCGTTTTTGACATTCCACTTTTTGCGGAAGTCCGATATTTATTTTTCCATATCTCAAATCATTGATTGAAACTTACGGTTTCCTCTTGAGTCCCCTTTTTTATTGCTTTTTCCGATTCCAGGTTGAATTTGGAACAGAAAATTCCTCCCTGAAATTTTCTTCTTGGGGCTTCGTTTCTGAGTTATTCCACTTTTTGCGAAATACAGAAAATCGCCGATTTCTTTCAGACGTTACCAACACTTTCTTACTATTTTTATCTTCAATTTTTGAGATGTTCACCACACTTTTGAAATCAGCATTAACCTATCTATCATCAGACCCCAGCATCCATAATCAACAATCACCATCAGGGGGATGACATTACACTTGAACCGCATACGACTTAAAAAAAGTTTTCCAAATCGTCGTTTAAAAAAAGAAAAAACTCTCAACTGTTCAGTACACATAGAATCACTGTTCAGAATACAGTTTAAAAAATTTACTACAAGGACACTTCCAGTCAGTTGTGTTGTGATAAATCGAAAATGCCACCTGCTCCTTCTGCAGCCTCTGCCCCTCCTGCAAACTGTATTCAAGGGTCAGGAAAACAACAGCTTCTTGATACTTATTGTTCAGTCTACACTATGATCTTTATTATTTAAAGAACCTTACATTTTTTCGATTGGTTGTTTATTGGACAAACTAAACGGTATTTTGAGCTGAAAATTGCTACTCAAGGGCTTACAAGTGCGCTGAATTCAAATATGAAGTCAAAATTGTGAAACTCCGACACATGAAAGTTCCCCATTAAATAAAACACAAAAGTTAACACTTTGCGAATAATGAACCGATTGATGAACATTTCAAGGATTGTGCTGGTTAAACTCTAGACAATGTCCTACCAATTCCTTCGTAGTATAGGTATACACTTTAGAGAGATATATATTTAGATGAATGCTGTTAGATATATTGAACAGTATGCACATGTGCAAACGTGAATTATAGCTCTCTTCCGTTATGTTATTAGCATCTCTGCATCTATACATATTACTGTTGCATTCAATCACTTCGACTCTTACCAATTAGATTCTTCAACTAATTCTACACGTGGAAAGCTATAAAGCCCACCCATATTGGAAGACGTTTTTGTATGGCGTTTATTAATCATAGAGTCATACGATCTGCACACGATGTGATGGTCAGAATATTGCATGCTGAAACTGCGGGATTACTTACCATGGTATAAATAATTTATTATTCTTTGGGCTATTGACAAGATTCAAAAACTCGTTACTTTACGAACAACCTTACCAATCCGTCATGTTTTCCTAATGCACTTCCTAAGGAGCCTTAACGACGGAATATGCATTCATTATCACTATAAATCATCACCACTACAATACTGTGGGCACACTTTGAGTACTTTCGAAAGTTGACTGTAGAATTTATGTAACCTTATCGCCATTTCATATTTTATATTAGAGCTACTGTTTATTAGTTCCAGTACGTTTCTGACATTAAAACTGACAGCTAATAAAATTATTTATTCATATCTTTATTTCTGGTTGTAAATACATTTTGACGATAGTTTTGTGGTCGACATCCCAAAGTATCATTTGGTAGTTTGTTAGCGTATCAAAGAGTGAACCTATTGCGATGACTCAGAAAAAAAAAAAAAATTCTTCATCGAAATCCGTGCAAGAGAAAATTTGTTTGTCCGATCTAAATGTCCAAGCGGTTCCGGAATAAGACTTAGGCCATACCTATTTCATCACTGATAAGTCCAATTCTATGAAGCTTGGTTTTCCGTTCACACTGTTGAAACCATATTGAGTTATCCCCCCCCCCCCCTCCCCCCTCCTTTCACTTCATATGATCAGCTACAATTCCTCTTCACTTTGCTTGCACTTAATTGGTTGCCCCTTTCCTTTCTCTTGACCAATGGGATTCAATCTCCCTTCACCCGTGATTATATAAGCTAAGGTCTTTCTAATGTGTGTTCAGTTATTGTTATTACTGATGATAGCCTAACCATCGAAATCTATTTAACTCCTTATTTTGGTGGAAAATAGACGTTTTTTCACTAACTACCGTTTTGAAATGGGTTTCCACAAGTTCGTCGCGAGTGATTAGTTCGTAATTTTTAGTTTAGTTCGTAAGTACTTGGGCTATATGACAATCCTCTAGACTTACTCCTTCTAATATTTAATTTTTCTTCTTCTGATCATCTTGGTTTGGACTGAGATGATTCTCCAAAAGGTTTTAACGGTTAGTGTTCTCAGCTCTGAATAATAATTTTTAATTTCTATCTATTCTGATTAGAAAATAGATTTGAAAACCAGTGGTATAAAGTTGTTAATGTAAAAATATGACTACTGGTTTGTCAAGGCTCGAAACTAAAAGCATTATTTACAGAGTTTAATGCAGAATCAGATTATTTAATCCGTTTATTCCACAAACTTCTGCAAATGTTAATTTTTTTTCTTCAATTTTCGGTAGCAACAATCGTATTATTTGAAACAGTGAGATTTTATATAAAAATGGGCGTGAAACCAGAAAACCGAGTAAAATACGGTCATTTATACCTTATTGGTTCCCAAATATAATATGAAATTCAATATTCCGTGGTTTTTCATAAAGTTAATGCAAAATTACCATCCATTGGACCAAAAGCACCTTTGCCGATTAGGCCTCAAATTGATTTTTTTTTCTTCTCTCTTTATATATTTCTATTAGTTCCCGCTATTAGTTAGGGTAATAGAACCGCAATATTCATTACTATCGATTTTTGTGGTTTCGGCATTTTTTCCACCACAACCCCTAGGATCGAAACACTCTGCGTTGCAGCCCCAACGGCCTCCGGTACCTTACACACAAATGATAACTGAATGAATTTACTCTGATAAGAGCTTCCAAAGCCGGGATACTCGTCCAGCGTGAATCAACCCTTTAAGTAAGCATCGAATAGTGAGACGAAGAGATTGCAATCTAAAAAGAAAACAGTCAAAATAAGTGTTATTTATATTTTTGACTACCTTGGAGAAGTCTAATTTTTTTTTTTTTTTTTCAATATTTATTTACTTTTTGTGTATACCATCAAGTTTGCTAATTCTACGAATATATAAATAAATAACATGTAACATGAGGAACTCAGTCTGCCTTTTGGCAGCTGAGCCACGTACCTAGGTAATTAATTAATTTTAACAATAACAGATAGATAAAAGAAGATGATAACAATTAGGTAGAATTTCTAATAACAATAATAAGGGTATATACAACGTACCTGCACAAAAGTGGGCTTGCTGGTTCAGTGGGGCTACAGTAGGTCTGAGTGCCATTTTCTTTTTAAGCGTCGTGTAGCACGTTCGGGACGCCTTTCTTCCAGGATTTCTCTCAGTTTTGGGATAGGATGTTCTGATATACGTAAGGCGAGCTGTCTGTATGAGGTTTGGAGGATGGTGTTAACCATGGGTATATCCAGGTCGTTGTGGAGGCATTCATTACGTATGAACCATGGGCAGTCTGTTAGAATCCTGATGGTACAAACAAATATGGAATAACTATTCGTCCAAAAAATAATCGAGTCATCAGACAAAGATATGAAAGAGAAGTTTCGTAGAAAATGTCCACCTTGTTTTTGGGTCCTTGAAAAGTAATATAGGTACTTACTTAGAACCAATTTATGCAAAAAAATTAATTTTCTTTTAATCTTAATGTTTTTTTTTTTTTTTGTGAGAATCTCAGAAATGACAAAATTGAGCATTTCGCGCTGTGCGCAAACGTGCGCAATTGATATCAACTTCGTTATTTTGAATAGGAAACATTCAAAATAGGGATTCATTTTTTCTCGCAGATTTGGATTCTACGTAAAATTTCATGAAGAAATGACCCTTCACTCGATTTCTTAAAAGCGCACAGACGGGCGCACTTTCGCTTCAAAAGTGCGCAATTACCACTCAGACAATTGCCACGTGTAATACATGATTTTTGGAGTATTTTTTTGTGCCGAGGCTCGTAATGATGTTCATTTATTAATATTTGCAACACCATCTTGGGAAAACACCGAAAAAAATGGACCAGAATCGCACTTTTCTTACAAAGTGCAAAGCATACTAGTGTAGATTTTTCGGTGCCCTCCCAAGGTGGTTTTGCAAATATCAATTTTAATGAACATCATTATCATATTCAGCATGAAAAAATACTATAAATTCATGTATTAAATATGTCAATTGAGTACGTCCAAGAACTCAGTATCTCACATTGGAGAGTTTTTGTATTTCTTGTAAACACGAAAACATGCTATCAGAGAGAGAACGATGAATGCTAACCTTTTTGTATCGATTTCTTGTAGCGTTTTCGTAAGCCCCAGAGAAAGAGAACTCTTATAGAAACGTTAATGTGACTCTTGTAGTGAATCACTGCTCAAAACTCAATTGTCACAATAGACAATTTCCAAAATATAACATGAATTAACCTTAGAACGGTAATGATGAAATTCATGCACTGTTTGGTAATTATACGTCTCTGAGACATACAGAACATGAAACTAGATATTATTGAGTTCTTTATCAAAAACTAACAGTCAATTGTCATAGGAGTTAAATGAGAATTAGGTAAGAATGAATTAGGCACATCTATAATAATTTTTAAATTTTCATAAATTTAAAAAACGTGAAAAATAGAACATCAAAAATGTTGAATCAGTCTTCTAAAGGCTTTTAGATTGCTCAGATTTAGACTTAGAACAAACTATAATAAATTCTCCACTCTCATGAAAATATTGATAAAAAGATAAAAAAAGATAAAATTCCACAATTTTTCCATGATAAATATAATTTATTGTTTGTCCTTGATTTCCCCAAATTGGAACAAGACGGGATCAGAACAGAATGTTATTGGAGCATATAAAGGTACTATTGTGCACCAAAATCACTGAAATTCATGTAGTAGTGAATAACCAAAAATGTTACCTACTCATTTCTGTAAAAGATGCTGAGGAGTGTGTTCCATTTGTTGGAAAAATGTTGAACAAGAGTCCTATTATTGGTAATTACACGTCTGAGAGGCTTCAGAAAATTCACCCATTGATGGTAATAATACGTCTAAGGGGCGTAGGAAAAGACCCCCTTTTCCCCCCGTTAATGGTAATGATACGTTCAAGTGACATACAAAAATTTACGTTAGATGGTAATGTACGTTTGAGAGGCTCCCCAAGTTTTGAAGAAGAATAATTACTCACCTCTTCCTAAGGTCGACAGCGTCTGGGCCACGACTGGCTTGTTCTAGAGATGGTGCTAGAGGAATACATGGAGGGGAGAGAGAGCAGAGCAGACCGCACGAAGCCTAGCAGCGGTTTGAAAAATATTATACGCTTCTCAGGCGTATAATTACCATTCTAAGGTTAAGAAAAAACGACCACTTACCTCTACATCATATATAAAAACGATTCAGCCGTGAAGAACACGAATCTTTAAAACGTGTGAAATGAACCTTGAAACGGAATCTTGAGAATGAAAAAGCTGAAATCTTCGATAAAACGTCGAAAGCAAGAACAAAATGCCACTAATGACTCTTTTGGTTGAGGTGCGGGGAAAAACACGAAAGAAAGACAAATACAAAGGTTAAACCAACAATAAAAAGACGGCACGGGGAAAATTCAAGCTATTTTGTCGGGTGTATGAGTGTGTCCATGTCAACTGCATGATAGTTGCAAGGTTATTTTAGTGTTATCCTAGAGAAAGGTCAAGTTGTCGTTTCGTAGTTACGATTCCGAAAAAGCTGAGCACGAGTAAAGCTTACTCTTCCCATTCCGAAAAGCGTTTCCTCGTTACGAAAACCTCTTCTCGTTTCGGAAAGGCCATTTTCGTATACGAGAAAATGAATACGAGAAGTACAAAAACTATCGCACTTTAGGAGCGGAATCGTGCCCGTTTGCGCACACTTGAAAAATCGACTGACGGGTCATTTTTCCATGAAATTCCACGTAGAATTCAAATCTGCTATAAAATTGGGGATTCCTATTTTAATAACGAGATGATGTCAACTGCGCACGTTTGCGCACGTGCGGAACTCGCAATTTTGTCGTTTTTGAGATCACTACAAAAAAAAAAGAAAAAAAAAAAAAAAAAAAGAAAACGGACGATAGCCCTGCGGTTCTACAGTCAGATCATTAATAATGATTGATTTTACACATTATTCGTTCATTATGGGTAGTTAGCAATATTAGTTTATAACTGAGAGTAATAAATCAGCTTTCCGTGACACTGCAAAGGCTTAGGGAACGAGATGCTGTGATAAAGTGAGAGCATTCCAAAAAGTGGGGAACGATTTTCCTGCTATTAAAACTAAGGGAGTTACACTTCCCTAGTAACGCATTGGTTGTACGTGAAAATCAATAGAAAACCCCACCGTGACGTGACGCTCGTGACGTGACGAAAACAAATGGAAACGTCCTGTCAATCATTATTAAATGATAAAAACATCAAGATTTAAAACAGTTTGTTTTTCTGACCCTAAATAGCTGATTCATACGTAACCACCTTGGTTCAGTGTTCCTCACATGATTCTCAACCCGAGACCAACCCAACAAAATGTGACTTTATAAAAAAATATGAGTAGAGTAGAGGTTCTAGTAAAACAGAACTATTAGAAGCCCCTGCCACCTGGGGTCTACACTACTAAAAATAAAAACTCCATAAAACATTTCTTTAATTCGAAGGATTTGTGCAAATCCCCGTAAATATGTTATACTCAAACCATTGAATTTAAACGATCTATTGAAATAGCAAGGACGGCTTTTTCCTTTGATCATAACTACCTGTCTCCCGCGTTTGTAGTATAACCGCGAACCTGACAGTAAAACTACCTTACCGGTGTGTAGCAACCGGTTGGGTAACATATATGCCGTATGTCTAGAAAGTAAATTTGGTGTTTGAACGGTCAGTGACAATCTGATTTTTATGTGTATCGAGTTAAACTTCTATGTTGTGATGAGGATCGTTTTCAAATTTGTGTTCGATACTGCGGATAGATTGACATACAACTTTATGGGTAAGTTGACATGAGTTTAGTACCTTCACGTTAGCTATTAGGTATCATTCACTGACAAGGATTACCACGACGTTTCACCTATATCACTGAATTTGGTAAAAAGCCTCTTCGTGACCACTGGATGTGATTAGGAGGAAATCAGGAAAGTCAGCTCAGCTCTGTGGGATAGTAAAATTCAGGATAGATTGGATAGTAGAATACAAGATTGAAGCATGCTCCATGCTTGATAATTTTAGCCGAGGCTCGAATATCAAGATTTAAATAATGTTCCAGTGATGCATCATGATCGTATGAACAAATTATCGTAAATTATCCTACCTTATTATGTAACATAGTTTTGAAATTTGAGCACTCAAAGTGCAAAGAAATTTCTAACTTCCAATGTTTTAGCATCAAAATTCGTTCAAAATCCAGGTCCAGGGACGATTATTTCATACTTGGTGTGACTGCGTCTGACAGACCTCAATGCCTCATATGCTACAGATTAGGATCCAGTTTTGCTGGCGATTTTTAAAGTTAGTGAAACTTGAAAGACAGAGAATAAAAATTCAGTAATTTTGAAGAGTTTTGTAAGTAGAAAATTCACAGTTCCGTTTTCTCCAAAATTTTACGATTTTTTTTTCTAACGATTTTTTGTTTGGTTAAGTACAAGAGGCAGCTGTGTATATACATAAGAACTCTTTATGAATGTCACCGTTGTGCAACGAAACGTCTCATTAGATAAAATGTCTACTGCTATTCAATAAGTATGAATATAATCAAACATTTTGGTTTCGTAAACTGAGGACTCCATGAAGGTAGCAGTCTGAATGGTTTAAAACCACAAATATCATTCGAAATAGGTATATGATATTTCTTTAGGTTATATGTTTTGTTTATACGTTAAATCTCAAAATAAAACTTCGGAACATCATGATAATACAAGTCAATTTCAACCCAAAATAGCAATTCAACTGGTGATACTCGAGGCGTTCCAGAACCGACGCGAGCACCTCCCACCCCACTGTCTTTTCCCCTCCGTTTGAGTGTCTCAAGCCAACCTTCTGCGGACGCGCGAAACTAGCGCTCGTTGCGGATACTGAGGAAATAACAGTCTGACCGGCTATGAGTGGTGAAGTTTTATGATTGTTCACTGGTTCTTGTTCTCGTAGTCCTCTCTAGACAAGTGGATAGCACAATAGAACACTGAGTCAAAGGACCGGAGATCGATTTTTGCATTTGAATTCACCTCCGAAACATATTTTTAAACGTCATTATTTTAAGCCATATTTTAGAAGGTCATTTCGATCTATTCGTCTAAGAAATCTGTATTTCGCTAAGGGATTGACTTCTTGATGCTATGTATATATTTCAGATGCGAGCTTGCGAGCATCCAGCCTACCAAAATATACAAATCACTCTGATCTATTTGATCAACTAATCTGAATTTTTACTATTTGAACCAGCAAGAGATGAAATAGCTTCAAAATACAGGCGTTCAAGTTCGATTCAGAATATTTTGTTAGTACATTTGACAGTAACTCCCTACAGCTACGGATATTTGCGAAGGTTGGCAACGCTGAGGGGTTGCTTTGTGGGGAGGAACAGTATGGAGTGGGAGTTGCTCGCGTCGGGTCTAGAACGTCTCGTCTGGTGATACCAACTCTGAAAATAATAATACACGGCAATTCAAACTCAAATAGCAATCCCGCTCAAAATACAAACTCTGAACATCTTAATAATCGTAATTTTCAAAGTGAAATACAAAATCTCTGCATTACACTTCATCGGTTTACTACCCCTGAGAAAGGGAACTGGGTCTGTCAGACCCCTGTGTGAACAAGTAGGGGTGAATTGCAAGAACGCGCATGAAACAAGAAAATATTTCAAACCATATTTTCCTTCCCCTTCCAGGGTATTTAGGCCTCGAAAAGCGTGTCTCATAGCCTGGGACCCGAATCAGTGGGTTATACCTACTTTTTCCTCTTATAAACCCTCATTCTATAGAAACAACTATCTCTTTGCGAGAACGAGATTTGATTGTGATTGTAATGAAAAACATTATGATTGATATTGCACGAGTGAGTAGACAAAGCAAATATATTATATAATCTCATGTCTAGGTCGTTTTGGAAGAGAGTACTTATGGCATTGATGCATCGCAGGCGTTGAGTACTGCCTCGACTGACGGGTATATAAATAACATATTAATTACCTATAAATAAAAAAGATTAATGACAAATGGATGTAGCATATTAATTTACGCAAAGATAAGGAACTTTCAAATGATAGAATTAAAAATAAAAACACCTTCAGAGAATGCGGTAAACTTCCTATCAGAATAAGACTCTCAAATGAATTTTTCAAGACAGTAAGCAGGCCGAAAATCGGATCACAAACAAAATGTGTAAAATTAAAAAAAAAAAAAAAAAAAAAAAGGTGAACAAAAAGCCTGTGAAACGAACAAAAGCCTGTGAAAAAAAGCAGGCGTAAACACTGCCAAAATTGAACCATATTTGGGGGGGGTTCACTAAAATAGAACTGCCCCAGAATATCAGCTTTTCATCGGTACAGTCAATTTTAAATTTTTAGTGGTAGGTAATTGGGGGAAAAAATAGTTTATAATAAGTTGGTTTTTTCTAAACGAGTCGAGTTGGGTGGTTAGTTGGCAGTAGCTTTCTCACATATTTATATAAAGATGAACGTGTAGAATTAGTAAAAGAATAAAAGAGTCACAATTATTGAATGCAACGTAAAACAATAATATATGTGTAGATATAATAATATATAAAAGAGGGCAATAATTAATATTTGCGCATGCCGTACCATAAATCCAACGGCATTCACAATCTGGTCAATTTATAAGGCGATGGAATTGGTAGGATATTGTCTAAAAGTTAACCCGCACAATCCTTGAAATTTTCATCAAAATTTGTCCACTAGTTTTGGAGTGTCATTTAGTATTAGTATTGCGCCTGTGCGATTGCTATTACCCAGCCGATCACGGCAAAATAAAGAGGGCAAAAACATATAACCGAATACTCCATGAAATGGAACGAAATGGGACAGATAAATCATGAGAAATCTGCGGTATAAGAAATTCACGTCCGCACATCCACAATGCCCCTCCCCCCACCCCCCTTCCACCCATCATTCAAAATTTGTTGGTTCACGTTTCAAGATGCGAAGAAAAAAAATTTAAAAAAACCCCGCTGTGCGCAGTCCGCCTTCCGAAGCTACTGTACCAATCTATGTGAGATATGACTCAAAAATCATGCATTAGCCAGGGATGTACCAGTAACATCGGCAATTTTTATCAACCCCAAAGCGTAATGATTAGGGGCTGAAATATTGAAAAAACGCTGTAAATTATTTCACAAAGGTTTATTATTTTTTTCAATTGAGTTTGATCGTAGTTTTAGTTGGCTTGCGTACGTCATAAGGCCCGTCCAGACTCCTCGGCGTGTCCTATTTCGAGTTGCCACAACCTGTACTTCTATTATTATCAACCAATACTTCTCGATTTGAGCTCCTATCTATAATAGTTATTGCCTTAATAATATCATTATCTAAGTACGTACGAAAAGTCGAGAGGATATGTTATTAAATATGCATAGGTAAATCATTGGTATTAACACACAAATATGACCTAGAAAAAAACATATATTCAAGCCTCGAAGGAACGCTGTACCCACCACAAGGTGCCGCGGCGCCTCCTCCCACGCCACCCCCCTCTCACCCCCCTCACCACCCACCATGACCCCCTGCCAAGCGTGCCAGGCGTGCATCTAACACGTCTAACACTCAAAGCCCCGAAAAAGACACTTTTTCGCCCGTTTTTGGCCCATAGCATCCATGCGAGTAAAGCGATCGGGATGGTTAAACGTTAGGACCAACTAGACCCCAAATGGAGTCTATGTGCGAAAGAACGGGTTTTTAAAGTAAATTCTTAGGCCTTTTATGGCCCGGACGGCGGACGGACATTTCGGGACGGGTTATAAAAATTTTTTGCTACACGATCACATAGGCTTATTATTGGAAATAATAAACCAAAATCGAGTTCCCGGAAACTCTTGAGGTAACAAAAATTTTTGTTGGGTCTGATTTACAGACATCATCCCAAAGAATCGGATAAAACCACCCGGATCGCTTTATGTTCGTCAGTTAGCTCTCCCTAAGGGCTTGAACTTTGGCAGGAAAAAAAAAAAAAAAAAAAAAAAAATCATCAACATGGGAGCAAATCTTATCTGGTGGAACATATATATATATATATATATATATATATATATATATATATATATATATATATATATATATATATATATATATATATATATATATGTATATATATATATATATAGCAAAAATCGCCTTGCAACTACGACTCTCGTATCTGCTGATATAGTTCCAATGGAATTTTCACTTCACGAAACCGTTTTTAACATGGAACATGTTTTTGCCATCAGTGAACATGCCGGGCCAAAAGTGAGGAAAAATTACCATAAGATAAATGGCTAACGCTCCTATTTCCTGATGATTGTCGCTTACAACCAAATCGTTGCTACGGAACTATATCATAGGCATTTATCATCGTAAAAAAATAGTTTGCCAGTCGTTGGAAAGCTCCTGATTTACCTAACCGTGTTACGTTATTGTTGTTTTTTATATTTTTATTAATTATTTTTTGTTAAATAAAGAACATGAATATGAAGTTTGGTCTAGTATTTTCGGAGGGACGGATTTTTTCATTCGATTTTTGGATTCTACACATCTTGAAACGTAAACCGAAAAATTTTCAGGGGGTGATAACTTTTTTTTTCTTGGTCGATTACGAAGGTTCATTACTGAAAATAATAAACCAATATGATTTATTCGGATGTTACATACAAAATCCTACGCCACAGACCACCCGACTTCTTCAACGATTCGGTAGTAACCCGTAGCTCCAGGAGGGCAAGGCTGGGTTCTGATAGGACAAGCAGTCTTGCCACTACGTCTTCCAACGATCTTCTCACAAATTGCCTTCACTAACTAATCAACCTGGCACTTTCAAAATCCGCCACGGATGTTACACTGTGAGTCTGGGATGTTTCACAGGGTAAAATTATTATATTATTGATACTAACCACATCATTGTTATAGGATTCATTTGCCATCAGGATTCTACTTTTAGGGGAAAAAACATTTTCTAAAGGAAAGAGTCACTGCATCATTCTTAACCGCGTTAATTGTTGAAAACCTGAGAGTTGGACAGCCGCGGAGGTTACAAATTTCGGATTAATATGTTTTTTTAATGTGAAAAATCATGTAAACCAATTTATTTCAATATATTCTAGTACAGAACAATGCTATCTTCAAAATCAGAGTGAAAAAAGATGCATAGGAGCCGATTTATTGGAGTCAGAGGTCAAGGACTGCAAAATTGCCCGTAGTTTGAGAATCACACATATAGTGGACCCCCAGATTTTACAACTTTTAGTACATTTTACGAATGAAAAAGCATGATGGTAAAGTCATCAGCTGATCAGTTCGACCCCGTACCTTGTGATTGTATTCTAAACGTCACAAAGGCATTCCATTTCAAATTTCAACACCGTAGATTAGGTTAGAATTTCGTCTCAGGACACTCTTAGCTGATCAATGCGCCTCCATACCTTTCAATTTAATTATAGTTGTCCCATAAAAACTCTATTCCGAATTCCATCACCGTAGGTCGATTAAGAAAGAAATCAGCCTAAAGCTGAAAACAGACTATGCTGATGTGACGTGGGATGATGCGGGATGGCGTAGTATGACGGGGGACCACGTGTGAAGACAAAATGTAAACAAAGGACTAGGACAATCACCAACAGATTGCTCTGACGTGACGTGGTAATGCGTGGGATGATGGCGTCTAGTGTATGCTACGCCTTAACACGCCATCTACCCATCAGGTCAAAGTCAAAAGATTTGGATTTTCGTCAGACGTGTGAAGACATCAGCCGGCGTCTGGTCCTCTAGATAATTAAGTTATTAGTTTGTACTCACCTCAAGCAAACTGCAAGTCTGATCTCCACTGGTATGCTCTCTTGTAGTTGAGTCGAACGTTTCTCAATTTTCGGACCAACTGATTTCAACAAATGATAGAACTCATTTTTCGTCATGCGGAAATACATGACGAAACGCTCTTCGTCCTCCACCAATTCGGGCATCAAAGTTGAAAATTCACCGTACAGGCCCCGCGTGCTGTTGATGGGATGCACCCATATCCTTGATGCTGCTGCTGAAGCACAGGCGATTGCCACCCCAGCAATTTCTTTCTCTTCCTCGTCAAGCAAGTCGAGAAGTTCTTGCATTGCCGAAGATTACACATCAACTGAACACACCTTCCACCCTCCTTTTGAGCACGATATCCCACCATCACGTCCCCCACCCTCACGTCACGTCAGCAAAGTGTGAACCTGTGGGCCCATCTCTGACGTAGTCTGTTGCTGTTTGATCATGCGTCATCCCACGTCACGTCAGCGTAGTCTGTTTTCAGCTTTAGAGGCACATCAACTTATCAGTGCGCCTCCATACTTTGTAATGTAATATTATAGATGTTCCTAATGATCTCCATTCCGAATTTCAGCACTGCAGGTCAATTAAGATAGAACTTGACTTTAGAGGCCCCTCAGCCGGTCAGTGCGACTGGTCTTACCATTTAATTCAATTGTAGATGTCCCATAAGAGCTCCTTCCCGGATTTCAGTACTACAAATTACAGTAGGTTGATTAGGAATGAAATTAGCCTCACATACCTTCTAATTTAATTTTAGATCTCCCAAACGTGCTCCATTCCAAATTTCAGTACTGTAAATCACTGTAGGTCGATTGGGAAAGAATTTACCCTCAGGGACTGATTTGCCGTCAGTGCTCCTCAATACCTTTTAATTCTACTCGATGCCCGAAGGGAGTTACATACAAAAATATTCTTGGTTACTTCATCCACTCTTCCACAAATTGTTGTTGGATTAACAAAGATAGCAGGTGCACTACGACCTATATACAGTATTCTAGCGTTAAATTTAGGTAAGAGGTGTCACATGTTTTGACAGTTGCTGTCACATTGTTACTTGACGTTTGGTATACAACATGCCCCACTGTGCGCGCCTCTATCAAACTGAATCGTAACTACGTTCCTTGGGAATGGAACTTCCGCAGTTTTCATTGCACAGAAATCGTTCGCCACTCGTTGGAAAGCGCTTGATTTATGTGATAAATGTTCACATCTCAAGCTACCAATTTCCCCCTCCTTACGTACCTGGCTACAATCCTAAACTAAGTTGATTGGACTATAAACAATTTTAATAAGCCGGTTACAATATTCTTAACGTAAAGCAATAGCATCATTTACTCCACTCCATAGGAAACATTTTCATCCTCTTGACAACAGTCGACTGTTAACAACAACTCATTGAAGTGGCTTCTCTCCACAGTTATTTTCAACATTTCTATAAGTAAACCGTTGTTTTGTTGGAATTAGTCGGGATGCGGCCATGCTGCCCAGGGATTTGTTTAAAGTTAAAGGATTTGTTTACAACTCTCGAGGACAATCGTTATGAAATCCCCAATCAAAGACATATCCATGTAACATGGTATCTGCTTGTAAAGCAGATAGTGGAACTCGTTTACGAGTTGTTTTATCAATCTATGTCCGTTGCTAAAATGTAGATTAGTTGGACAAATAGATCAGAATGATTTATATAGTTAGGTGGTCTGGATACTCGCATCACAAAAACACATAACATCAAGTTGTTAATCTCTTAGTAAAAAATCAGATTAGTTGGACACATTCGTAAGAATGGTATAGTTTGGTGGAATAGCTCGCATCGCTAAAATATATACCTAACATCAAGTAGTAAATCCCTTAGTGAAATACAAATTAGGTAGACGAATAGGTCAAAATGTCGATTTAAAGTATGATTTAAAACATTTATAATAATGAAGTTTAAAAATATGTTTCGGCGGTTGATTCGGAAGCAAAAAATACACTGCCAAGGAAATGGCACATGACCTTCCTTGTGACCTTCACAGTACGTCACCATTAAATTCCAGAAAACTAGAAACGACCGGTTCTGGCATCAGGGAATTAATAAGGTGGGAAATTGGAAGCTGAATGGTACATATAATAAATGAAATTAATAAGGAAAATTTTGATTTTAATATGGGACCATCCAGGATGTAGTCCGCATGTTCCTCATAACTAAGCTGTGACCATAACATCACTTTCGCGAATGCGCTTAGCGTACCGCTGCTGATGATCGCAAAGAATGTGATAAGGGACCTCAAGAAACCTTACCCGCATCATCCCTGAAAATCTGACCGAAATCCGTTCACAATTGCCTGAGTTATGACCGAAACAAGAAAATTTTGTTTGCGCCTGCGCAGAGGCTACCGTTGATTCAATCATGACGGAACTGATAGGGGACCATGTAGAGCTATACCCGCACGATCCCTAAAAATTTGAAGAAAATCGCATAAAAATTGTGGAAATTACGGCTGTTGCAAGGACCGTAACAAGAATATTTCGTTCACGCATGCGCAGAGCGTACCGCTAATGCAATTATGATGATTGTCTTATGGGACCTCAAGGGACCTTACCCACATCATCCCTGAAAATCTGACCGAAATCCGTTCAACATTGACCGAGTTATGACCGTCACAAGGAATTCACGTTAGCGCCTGCACAGAAGCTACCGTTGATTCGATCATGATGAAGTTGATAGGGGACCATCTAGAGCTCAACCCGCACGATCCCTGAAAATTTGGTTAAAATCGGATCAAAATTGTGGAAGTTATGGCTGTTACAAGGAAATGTGGACGGAGAGCGAACAGACGGACACGGAACCAAATTTGTTCAGGAGGCTCTGAAACGCAAAATGCGAGTGGAAATTTTGATTTTGGAACAAAAAATTTTTTTTCATTTCGAAAGTGAAAACAAAGCTTCCGCTGCCTTGCAGTCTCGGAAGCAATATGTCCCAACGTCCCAGGCTTGGGATCGAACAAGGGTCCCTCAACTTCGCAGTCTGATGTTTGCACTACACCACGGAAGACTTCAGCAAACTAGAATAATCGAAGAACATAGCTACCCATAAGGGAGCTATTTCAAATTCAGGTCGCCAGGGGCGCGCACAGCGGGACATGATGTGTACCTAGTGTCGGGTCACATTGTTCCGGTAAAATAGTTGGAGCGTTTCGCGGTGAGCCACACTTGGCCGAAAAAAGTTTTTTCTCCCAGAAACCGGAAAAGGCTTCTCAAAAAGAAACCGAGGAGAATCGAAAATTAGTTTTATCGGGAAAGGAAAATCTCGCTTTCACTGGTAAATAAAAACTTGACCGTTCCGCCTGGGCTAAGAGTATCAAACACTTCGATTTGTAACTATCTACTACCTATTTTCTGCTAGGTATACCGACTAAACTTTCTCAACAGTCGGAGGTCAAAAAGTAGTGATCAGCTTGCTATAATTCATGGAATTTTCTGGAATGGAGGACAAACGTGGGATAACATAACCAACACGGTCCTTATCAATAATAGTTACCTACGCGATTCCACTAGTTTTTATTTTTATCGATCATCTGTGAGATCTTGACAAGGTCTTTTTGAAAAAGTGGAATATTCAGGGTACCTTTCGAGAGTGGGTAAAACACCTTGGAAAAAAAAAATTATGACTTCATACGGGAAGTACTCCTCTCCTCCCCTCCCCCACTGCACTTCCTGAATCAATCCACCTATAAATACTCTTTTTTTCCAAATGTTTTTGAGTTATTGATATCAAACATTTAAGCCCTGAAGTTTTACCTATTGGGTTGGTCCTATGTTAGACTGAGCTATCTCTGTGATAAGTAAATTATTAATTAATACTAGAGACACCATGTATTTATCACAAACTGTAAAGTTATTGTAATGTCTAATTACTTACATGCAAATTACTTTGTGGCAGTATCGGCAATCAATGTCAAATAAAAATAAATGTGGAAAAAAGGCAAACAAAATTTAAAAGTTTCAAACTTTTCTTCAAGGAAATCCCTTTTGAGGCATTCAGAAACTATTCCAGAAGTTTGCCCTTTTCCATATATACATAGGTAGTATGTCATTCCAGACGTCGATAACTCTGATTAGGATTAAGATGAAAATTCCATTCTTCCCGGAAGTTAGTGAAAAATGTTGTCTATTTCCACGAAAAATAAAGAGTTACATTAAACTAATCGTTAAATCGATTTCGATGGTTAGGCCATCATCAGTAACAATCTATAACCGTCGTTATTGTTTGTTACTGATTATGGCCTAACCGTCGAAATCGATTCAACATTGTAACTCTTTATTTTTCGTGGAAATAGACAACGTGTTTCACTAACTTCCGTTTTGAAATGGGTTTCTACTACTTCGTCGCGAGTGATTTAGAACGTATCCGTTCTTGTGACGAAAAATCAAGCATTCCAAATGAAAGAATGAGTTTGTTGGCCAGTATTTCTTGAGCACGTCAAACTGCTTAAATTAAAAAAAAAAAAAAAAAGTATCCAAAAACCACTAAAAATCGTTGAACACATCTAAAAAACGTGAAATTGATATAATTTTGGAGAATTTCATTCAAAAGAAGCCTTTCAACTAGAACATTTAAGAATTTATTCACAAAATTATGCAGAAGAATTTACTTGAATTGCATCAAGTCATTCTGACTAATTGATTGAAAAAATTGGAAAAAGCTAGGTGATATTCGAAAATATTCTTTGCATCGCAGAATAATATTTAGAACGAGTTTTATGCCAAGTATCGTTAGTTAACAATTTCTTTGCACTCAAAATGCTCAAATTTCAAAAGAACGTAACATTATATACCTAATACGAATATTCACAAAAATTTCCTCATACGGTCATGCTGCGTGACTGGATCATTTTTCTTACTGGAAGGTATTTCCTGTTATCTCTGCTAACTTGAATTTATTTATTTTTGATAGTGACTTGCTACGGAGCGTGGAGGATCTTGGGTTCGATTTTTCGTGGTGTCCCAGTATCGGAGGAACTGGGCTATCGCTCCATATTCGGTAGGTAGGTTATCGAAACCAATACGTGTTGAACCTATTCCACAACTCAGCACTCTTTGTTTTTGTGTGGACCGCACTCAAGTATTCACCGATTTTTGTTGGAGGAACGTACGCAGGAATGTACGTATCCACGTTCAACGTTCTGATGCATTCATATCAACCTCTCATTAAATTTCTTTCCAATTAAATTTTTCTAAACCTTATATACCAAAGGCAACTGGACACACACAATGATTTTAAAAAAAATCGGGTGAAGAGGAAATATGAGCGACTAGAGCACTAGAGTTTTAACGACGCAAATTGAAGTAGGCAATCTAAAATGCACAGTAAATCAATGAAAAACGTCGCTAATATTGTAAGGTTTCTTTATTTGGACATTTACGAGTAAAATTATACTTTAATTATAATTATACTTTACAAAAAAGGCCTTTCTGTTCTCAAATTGGTTTTTAAAAATTAATCTCCAACGTTTCTTCCCAGAAACTGGGGCTTCTTTAGGGTGACAAAATTCAGAATATCAAGTTCAAAATTTTTAAAATATCTACTTATCGTTTCCTTTTGTGATAAAAAATCGAATTCAAAGTTATCAGGAAAATCAAATAAAATTGATTTTCTTAAAATGATAACTTTGAATTCGATTTTTCATTACAAAAAGGAAACGATAAGTAGATATTTTACAAATTTTGATTTTTGTCTCCCTAAAGAAGCCCCAGTTCCGGGGAGGGGTTGGGGATTCATTTGGAAAAACTAAATTAAGGACAGTAAGGTATTTTTTGAAGTCTTGCAAATCTTACAAGTAACAAAATAATATTGTAGGAAAACAACCCAGGATTTTATTTGTTTTTATCTGTCAATCGTTTCGTTTAATGATTTACTGAATAGTACGTACCCACTCCACAACAATAAGTAATCTCTGCAATCACGGGAAAATGTTGAATGCTGGATATGAATTTGAGCAACTGATTTATGGCAGTAGAAGACAACAAATATCAAGAAACATACACATAGTGATATATAACGGCTTCTGATTTAATATGTTGTCCCGTGATAGAAGAGAAAATTATTTGTGATTTATTTTTTTAAATTCACTTTTCAAGCTGCACCTCAACCAGAACTGTCATTAGCTGCATTAAACCGGGTGTCTAAGGGGAGCCATGTTGTTTCCTGTCACTAAACCGTGACCCCACTGGCAGAAAGGAGGGGAAAATCCATTCCAACGTTCCGCATCCAAGAGCATCATCACACTTAGCTACAAGCGGTACAGCAATGACTGTTCCACCCCTACAGTGAATAAAAAAAGCCCGAAAATGAAATAATACATATAAGTATGACTAGATGATGAATAGGCTTAGAAATAACTATATATTACTATGTACATAATCAGCCAAGTTACCTAAAACTATGAATAGAAGTACATAGGTAAATATACCAGAGATCTGAAATCAGCTCTGAGTAGAGCTCAGCGACTTTAAGGTACAATAACAGGTACTGGACCTTGTCTGGTCAACATCAAATAGTGTCAACCAACTGAGAAGGTGTCCACCTCCAGTGTCCATCTGGGCAGTACTCCAGGAAGTGGCGGATGGACAGATCACCACTGCACTTCCCACATACATCTACAGCGTCTACACTAAAAGCAGGTGTCTGTGAGTAAGACTGGTATGGCCAGTGGTGACCAGATTGACTGATATGTAGTACCCCCTGTGAAGCCTCCAATCCACTTATCTTGAAATCACCCAACGTTCACGGCTTTCTTGTGGTATTTATTTCGTTGTCGCGTTACGATTTTGTTGAAAGTAGCTATCTGCGTTAATTTATTTTGTAGTGGACTACCTGTAAATGTGTGTGTGGTAATAATTTTATAAAATGCCTTGCTGTTACAAGGTTACATATAAAATGCTACAAGGTCAGATTTTTGGTATTATTATCAATGATGAACCTTTATAATCGACCAAGAACAAAAATTTTTAACACCCCCTGAAAATGTTTTGGTTTACGTTTCAAGATGTGTCCAAATCGAATAAAAAAATCCGTCCATCCGCTATCCACGACTTTTCTCCGAAAGTACTATACCAAACTATATGAAACTTGTGTTAAAAATCAAATTTGAGGTCTAAATGGTCCTAGAAGCTCGGCATAAAATTTTTAACAATCCTAAAGGGTTGTATTAAAGGGCTAAACATTTAAAAAATCGAGATCTCGAAAGCTTCAATGTAACAGTGATAATTTTTTGCTTATCAATGATGAATTGAATTCCACAGAATCGATTAAAACCACCCGCAATGTTGTATGTTGAATAGTTTGTTTTCCCCAAGGGCATGAACATCGAGAAAAAAAAACCTTCGAATTTCTAAGCGCGAGAAGATAAAGAAACCACTCTCTACTAGCGGATCTATTGGAACTATTTTGACATAGATATGTCTTTTGGCTGGAGGTCATGACAAAATAAGCGTGATCGTGATCACAAAATGTAATGGGTAACTAGGTTGTTACCTACTTTCATTGCGTCACTAATCATGCTAATCTATCCAGAAAATGAGAAAGTCACTATTTCATAGCAATTAACGAAACAACAAAACAATTCGAATTTTGAATTTAAGTGATTTCACCTACTGTTTCTTATCTTACCTACAAGTTAAGTAGCATAATGGGTCCTACGAGAGACATATCTATGCACGAGTTTTTTCCGTGCAAGCAGTAAAAATTTACTAGTTTTAGGGTTTAATTGATTTGAATCTAATAGTGACTACAATGTAGAAATAGCTCTTCTACAAGTTCAGTACATTGCGATCTTCTGTATTTACTTTAACTTGAAACTTGACTTGAGTATTTACAACCCTGTGATCTTTGTGATACTTGAATTATGATGATATTGCAATTGCTTGCTCGAGAATAAATTTTACGAGGTTTTCTAATGCCTTCACCAATGAATTGATTTTATTATTTTTTTTTTTTCCAACATCTTTTCTGTGAAGCGTAAAATTGTGGGTTCTTGGAACTGCAAATGTGTGAACCCTTCTCGGAGGCACAATGCGCCATGTTCCGATCATATATTCCACATGGGGTTTACTAATTATAGACCAATAATCTGCTTAGAAGAGCTATCTAACACAAAAATAATAAATCATTGTGTAATAATTCGCTGCGTTTTATTTTAATTTACCTAATTATGTTTAAAATATACATTTTTAAAAACATTATTTCACAAATCTTCGTATCTTGAGAAGTACCCAAACTAATGAGGTTTGAGGGAAGATTCCATTTTTTCTTTGTCACTACAAAAATTAAGGTTTTTTTATAACAGTAATAAATCACGATTACTGTAGTAGTCAAACTTTCTAGCAGAATTTTACTGTCCGAGATTTGAACTAACCTTTCTGAATAGCTATGTTTCTTAATAGCTCTGAATATCATAGCTGGAGTATTTTTACAGCTCTTGACCAAATTACTTATGCAATCATGAAGTAATTAAAAGTTTAGAGTCCCTTGGTTTTCACATCTAGCGTCAAGAACGAATAATAAATTCCTTCAAGTGTGGTAAGAAATTAGAATATTTCTCAAGTCTCCACTTTTTTTGTGCGATGAAAACTGCGGGTTTCATTCCCCTAACAACGGCTGGGTTGTACGTGAAAAACACTGAAATTGTGACACAATCTATAGCAACTACTCAACTACTCGGTTGTACGTGAAAATCATCTTTAATTTCGTCCCGGACGTAACATAAAAAATTATTGGGGGTCGGCCTAAGAATTGCATAGCAATTAATACGTAAATTCCATTGACAAACACAAAATAACTGAAATTAATTAACTGAATTATAATCTTCAAACAAGAAACAAAACGCATTAAATTATTACGCAAAGGTTTGTTATTTCTGTATTAAATAGTCCTTCTACACAAATATGATTCAGAATTTCACTTTCATCATGATTATTCTGCAATTATGTAAGTATTACATCATCAAAACTTGGCGCTTTGCACCCTCAATCAATAACGAAAGAAATTGGCACCAGAGGCCCCTCAGTTGATCGGTAGGTAGGCCTCCGTACCTCGTTATTGTTTTCCTGGAGTTCCGAAGGAGCTCCATTTGAATTTCAGCACCGTGGGCCAGTTAGGAAAGAAATTAGCCTCAGAGGTTTCGAAGATGATCAATATCCCTCCAATCTTGATGTTAATAAGGAGCTCCATATCAGCTTTCAGCACCGTAACTGAATTAAGAAACAAATTTTGGCTCAGAGGTCCCTCAGCTGATCAGTATACCGACGTGCACTGATGTTGAATCCTAAATATCACATGGGAGCTTCATTTCAGATCCTTAGGAATCTTAGGATGTCATTAATAAACCTTGGTACGTATAGAAATAGGCTCCTATAGAGAAAAAATTAATGCAATTATCGCATCTGAAGTTTTGTGAGTGATTGCATAGCTCAAGTGGTGTTGTTCCACGTAATCTAGCTAATATTCCTTGTTTGTTTCATAACTCTTTGTAACTTTTTCATTTCCAACGTCTTATTATTGGTTATTACTTAATTTGTTGGTTATCTTTCGCGCTATCGAGACCGCGTTTAACTTTCATTCACGTTTCGTTCGTTCACTGTTTCCTGTTGTGCGCATCGGGTTTCCTTTACGAAATGCTAAATTTTCTATACTTTCCCCAACATATTTATATGAATCAATTCAGCATTAAATTTAGAACTACTTGAGAAAAAATAAAATAAAGTAAAGAAAAGTAAACAACCAATGAATTATACCCACAAGATGAAGTAAAGTAAATGTAAAGAAAAGTAAACAACCTTTCCGGGTTGGGGCTTTTCGTGCGACTACCTCGGGCGTCGCAGACGTCATCAGCTGTCCTCCAAACGGAGGATCAGAATTTGTCCTGATGATTTTACTTAGAGTTCATTCAATCTTTGAAAAAAGTTCCAGCCATGCAGCATGATCGTATGAGCGAATTTTCGTAGATAATCGTATTTTATTATGTTACTTTGTTTAAAAATTTGAGCACTTTGAGTGCAAAGAAATTTTGAACCACCAATTTTATGACAAATTAAGTCGTTCCGAATCACATTCTACGATTCAAAACAAATTTTGGATGTTTAGCAATTTTTCAAATAGATTTTTCAGCGAATATTATTGAAATTTCAGTACGTTTTTTACCATAATTTTGTGAATAAATGTTTTAATGTTCTAGTTCATTGTTGATAAACTTTTTTTGGCTAAAACTCTGATAAAAAATACATTTAACGATTTTTAGACGTTTTTGATCATTTTCAGTGATTTTTTCCGTCATCGAAATTAAATCTTTGATTGTTAGCTCTTCCAAACCGAAAGATTACAAACAATTATGAAAAAAGAGAAAAACGAAAACATTATGAACTTTTGGAATTATCTATTCCATTTACCCAATCGGCAGTAAATTTGAACCTTCCAAGATTTTTCGAAATCAACTGGACTGAAACCTGGACTGAAAAAATAATGAAAACAACGATTAAGTACTATTTCACCCTCCATTCACCTCTTGCCTAATAAAAATTTGATTGTTCTGAGATATATTTCAAAACTATGCCAAATTTTTAATTGAACCAAAAAAGAATCGTATAATCCAGATGAGAATAGCGTAAACATCGCGATTTATCAATGTTTTCCCCTCCATTCTACACCTTCTATAATGAAATTTGAAACTCCTGTTATGTTTTCCAAAACTAACTCGATTACTTAATTTAACAAAAGAAGATAAAAAGGAAAAAACCAATCAAAAAACTAAAATCGGTTGAGAATTATAGCTTGAGCAGCACTTGAATTGGTAACTACCCCTTCCTCCCCCTATCCCAACTGCGAATGAACCTGGCGCTACCAAAACTAAAACTAGGACTAAACTGAAAGAAGACCTAATAAAAAAACTAACAAAATTACTAAAACTAAGTCCTAATTAGATAAAATTAGGGCTAAAATAAGAATAACTAAAACTATACTTACGGAAATTAGAATGGAACAATATTAAAGTCAAGAGAATGGTTTGGGAATTGCAGCCGGGGCAGCGTCGACACAATTTGTCACACACACACACACACACACACACACACACACTCTCTCTCTCTCTCTCTCGCTCACACACACACACACACACACACACACACACACACTTTTTTTTTTTTTTTTTTTTTAAAGAAATCTCCCCTCAAAGACGGAGGGGGCACGCCATTAAATTGAAAAATAAACAAATAAAATAAAAAAGTGGGGAGGACGCCCAGGTTTACCCGACGCCGGCTCTAGGGATAAGGGAAGTTGTAGGACGAGGAGGAAGAATGGGATGAAAGGATGTGCCCCTATAAAATGACCACCAGTTCAAGTAAGAACCCCTCAGGACGCGGGTGGTGATACCACGGAGTACTCCTGCCGAGATGCCCAACTCGAGTAACTCCGTGGCGCTTTTCCCGCACCACACCCCGCGCCATGACACGGTCGCGGCCATGACCTTGATGTTATTAGGTGCCACTCCTTTTAGCTCAGATATCGCTTGGCGCAGATCATTTCTGTCATACTTACTTTTCTTAGCCCGCCAGGTCTGCTCCATGTCCACGCTGCCACTGACAACCTGGACATCCAGGATTATGGCAGACCCACCGGGCTTGATCGCAACGATATCTGGCTTCTTGTCCCGGTCACTCGGCATGTGGTATAGTCTCTCCCTTTCGACATCCCAACCGCTAGATGACAAAGCACCTGCTATCTGCTTGGCAACCGCATCGTGACGTAAAATGCGGCCACCGTGAGTACGAGGACACTGCTGCACCACATGATATAGATTCTCATTTTTACCCCGACAGGCACGGCAAAGGGTGTCAACTGTCCCGCGACTACTCCTCGAACACCTCACCGAGGTGGCTAGGGTAGCCACCCGGACGGCATGAAAATGGCGATAGTCGCGGGCCCCAATGCCCTCTGAAGCCCATTCCACCCACTGGGTAGAAATGGGGGATTCAGAGCACTGTCGGAGTTCTTTACCATCTACTGACTCATGCAGCGCAGCAGCGAACTCAGCAGATGAGCTGGGTTTTGGAGCAGTTGGTGTTGCTCGATCGCACCACAACAACTGCTGCCGGACAAAGTCCAGGTCAGCAGCCGTGCGGGCGATCTCCCAGCTCGAGCCCCTAAGGGCAAGCAGGCGCTGGCGGCGTAAAGATGGGATGCTGGCAGAAAGAGAGACAATACCGAGCCCACCGGCCTTGACCGGTGCGTGGATATAAGCACTTGGGACACCAGGTGGAAAGCCTAGCCAAGAGCGCACAGCAGAGCGAACTTCACGATCTAACTCAAGCAGCCTCCCCGCAGTAAGCCTGCCAAATACTAACCCATAGGTTAGCTTTGGCAGTAAGTACGTGCGAAGGAGGCGCAGCTTCTGCTGTGGCTTCAATGGAGCCTTAGTGACACGAGCTAATGCTCCACTAAGGTCCACACGGCTTGCGGCAATGGTTGCAACACCCATGAAGTCGACTCCAAGGTACCGCCAGACCTCCAGCACGGATCGGGCAGGGATGGAAGTTTGTCCTAAGACAAAACACTCCTCATCCACCACCTTCACCTTATGCTGGCGACCGGACGGGACCAAGGAGACCGACCCACACTTAGCTGGGTTCACCACCAAACCACACCTGGCTAGCTGCTCAGCAAATGCGTTGAGGGAGATCTGCAAGCCCTCACGGGTTTCTGCGAGTAGGATGACATCATCAGCAAAAGCCAATGCACCTACCCGCACCCCAGGGGCGAGATCGAACCCTATTTCAGCTGGCAGCTTACCCAAGGCCGTATCCACGACCAGGTTAAAGAGGAGTGGCGACAGAGGATCCCCCTGGCGTACCCCGCGCCCAATAACAACATCCCCTGACATCTCACCTCGTGCCTCGAAGACCGTCACGCCTTCGTGGTACAGGCAGGCAGCATACTCAATCAAACGAGCAGGTGCCCCGGCACCACGAAGACAATCGGTCAGGGCAGAGTGGCTAACCGTGTCAAAGGCCTTAGCGACGTCCAGAGCGGCAAGATGGAGCTGCCGTTTCTTGATACGGGCCAGCGAAATGACAGTTTGGAGAACTGTTAGATTCTCCGCTGTGCCATCCGCTGGCCGAAATGCTCTCTGGACATCACCTACGACACCAGCCACTTGGAGGCGAGATGCCAGAACCTTTTGGAAGTGGCGGAAGACCACCGACGAAATAGAAATCGGACGGTAGCCTCCAGGCCCACTTCCCCCTTTCTTTGGGATGAAAATTGTCCGGGCACGGGTCAACGCTTTCGGGGGTCTTCCAGATAGTAGCAACAGGTTGAGGATGAGCAGCCTAACATTCTTTGGAGCTTTATTCCAGCGTCGGGCGGAAATACCATCGGGTCCAGCAGAAATGGAGTTTTTGGCACGGCACTTATGTGCCTCGTCATGAAGCACCGGTGTGCACATGATGCTGCGCAAGGAATCCCTGGTGGAAGCTGGGGGTACCACTGGCTCACCAGGGTTGTGGCTGGGAGCACTCATAAGTGGCTCCCAGTAATCCACAAACTCCTGGAGAGGGGGCATGACTTGTTCATCCCCAGCTCCCTCCAGTACCTCCGCAGCTGCACGAGCCGGATGCTTCCTCCACAATCTCTGGACACGCTGGTATTCCCGCCTTCTCGCTTGCTTGGCTGCTCTGCGACCTCCACGAGGCACCACATTAGGAGGAACTCCTCCCTGGTGCCTCGCCACGGTCTCTTCCTCAACCTGCGGGAAGATCCTCTGCACATAGGCCGCGACCTCGTCCTCCAAGCTATTTGGCCCCTCAACAGCCCGCCTCGCCAGACCCTGCAGGTAGGCACTCTGATAACCAACAATGTTGCCTACCTGCTCCCCGAGCCTCAACACTTCAGTCTTCAAGTCTTCGAGAAGACCGGAGGTCCCGGGGGAGGATTGCTGAATGGCGGGCTGTTGTCCCACGCCTGTCGGAGATGCGGGAGAGGCCCCACGGCTATTTGCCAGGATTGAATCCTGGACAAGCTGCTTATAGTGGGGCCTCAGGCGAAGAGATTGAATGGCAGAAAGCGTGCGCATGGGAAAACGTGCTTGCAAGAAAACATTAATATTCCGTACCCCATTACGCACAGCCTCTGCCTCCTCTGCTGCCATTCGCCGCAAATCCTCAGAAGCATACCTGGGCCGCTCTCGCTCTATATCTATTGCAGCGTTGGCCTGTACAGGATGCTTCTGCCAGACGTGGGCACTGAGGCCACGCTTGGAGCTGAAGGCTCTCTCACAGTGGGCACACTGGTGGGCATTTACTGGGGTCGTGGAAGAGGATGAGGGATAGGAAGAAGAGGATGAAGAAGAGGGAGAGGATGGCCGACGCCCCTGCCTGGGGCGCCCCCGAGCGCCTCCCCTAGAACCCCGCGAGCCAATGGGCCCGCGGGGGTTATGAGGCTCTCTTGTATTAGTTTCCATAACGGGGAGACGGTAAGATAAGGGTCGGGAGACCCGTTGACACGAGCCTCTCCCCTAATCGCCATTGGGTCATTCTGCCACCCTCCAGTAACCTGGAGGGTGCCCGGGTTGCACGACGGGGACGTATGACCTTGACTTGGGTAGGGATTTGAAGGAGCTCCGAAGAGATAAAAACACCAACAGTTACCCTACCCCAGCAAGTACGTTTTTTACCATAATTTTGTGAATAAATGTTTTAATGTTCTAGTTCATTGTTGATAAACTTTTTTTGGCTAAAACTCTGATAAAAAATACATTTAACGATTTTTAGACGTTTTTGATCATTTTCAGTGATTTTTTCCGTCATCGAAATTAAATCTTTGATTGTTAGCTCTTCCAAACCGAAAGATTACAAACAATTATGAAAAAAGAGAAAAACGAAAACATTATGAACTTTTGGAATTATCTATTCCATTTACCCAATCGGCAGTAAATTTGAACCTTCCAAGATTTTTCGAAATCAACTGGACTGAAACCTGGACTGAAAAAATAATGAAAACAACGATTAAGTACTATTTCACCCTCCATTCACCTCTTGCCTAATAAAAATTTGATTGTTCTGAGATATATTTCAAAACTATGCCAAATTTTTAATTGAACCAAAAAAGAATCGTATAATCCAGATGAGAATAGCGTAAACATCGCGATTTATCAATGTTTTCCCCTCCATTCTACACCTTCTATAATGAAATTTGAAACTCCTGTTATGTTTTCCAAAACTAACTCGATTACTTAATTTAACAAAGAAGATAAAAAGGAAAAAACCAATCAAAAAACTAAAATCGGTTGAGAATTATAGCTTGAGCTGCACTTGAATTGGTAACTACCCCTTCCTCCCCCTATCACAACTGCGAATGAACCTGGCGCTACCAAAACTAAAACTAGGACTAAACTGAAAGAAGACCTAATAAAAAAACTAACAAAATTACTAAAACTAAGTCCTAATTAGATAAAATTAGGGCTAAAATAAGAATAACTAAAACTATACTTATGGAAATTAGAATGGAACAATATTAAAGTCAAGAGAATGGTTTGGGAATTGCAGCCGGGGCAGCGTCGACAACTTTGTCACACATACACACACACACACACTCTCTCTCTCTCTCTGTCTCTCGCTCTCACACACACACACACACACACACACACACACACACACACACACACACACACACACACACACACACACACACACACACACACACACACACACACACACACACACACACACACACACACACACACACACACACACACACACTCACACACACACACACACACACACACACACTCTCTCTCTCTCTCTCTCTTACACACACACACACACACCCACACACACACACACACTCAGGCATACCTAGTTTTTTGTTTTGTTTGTGTAACGAATTTGCACATAGAATGGTCTGAAAAAGATTTGCATTTCGTCATTTTTTTCTCATGTTTGGCTTGTTCTCACCCCCCCTGGATGAATTCCAATAGGTCGTATCTCTAATATACAAATCCATATATTATAATCTGTATAATTCCTGTATGATCTAGCTCTAGAAGGACGTCCTAAAAAGTGCATACTCCTAACCACAGAAGGGCCATCTAATTTAGAAATATTAAACCTTCATGTAATAATAAGCAACTTTTAGGAATTCACTCCCGAAATCACGAAATATCCGGAACGAACACCGGCGAGATTGGAGTTGGATCCAGTGCGCACAACCGGCTCGGAGTTGATAGAACGCGGCATCAATAGATTCAGGTTCCCCGGCGCAGCACAAAGCAACCGGGATATGAGGATAGACCTTCAGCTCTCACGCCCTGTTTGTTATAATACAAAAGATTACTGAATGAGGGCGAACGTGTGTTATCGAAATTCCATCATCCGGGTACCCTTGCGTTGCGCATGAAGTACGAGTATGAATAGATTCATGATCCGAATCCATGCAACATAATGCAATGCTGTAGCAACTATTAACAATATTTTTCAATATATTGCTTCCGAGTACGAGTACTACCAAGTGAAAGAATCATTTTCAGTTCCGAGAGTTGAACAATTCCATTTTTTGCCTTAATCAACATTTTCATTTTATTTTAGGCATTTAAGCTAATCTTCGCTGAACAAAAAGCTCGCCACTACCCAAAATAAATGTTAAGTGAATGTGTCTTAAGGATTCCCAGTTGTTCCAATGAAGGGATCAGAAGTTATTATTTTATTCCAGGGTAGAATGCAAACCAAATATATTGGTAAATAATGCGCAATAGTACAGGGACGTCCCTATTATGTGTATTAGATAATTTTGGTAAGAATGGCGAACATATCATGTTTTACTGGATGTAATCTCTCCATTATTACCTAACATGAATTTGCTACAAACAACCCCCCCCCCCCCCCCTTCACCATAATAATGAAAGAACTGCTTGTCAATTCGAACAATGAGATTCACGGAAATGGATTGAAAATATCACGATATATCGGTATTCAACCATCCCATAACACCACCCTCCCAAATCATTAGGGGTACCTATGAAATTTTAATTTACTGCGAATAGATCTAAAGCGAGACCAATACTTCAAGCAATATAAGGAAATTATGAAAACCAAAATTTTTCGAACATAATGTATCAGTTTTTTTTTTTACAAAACTCCCCTCAATGGCAGAGCACACCATTAAATTAAAAAAATAAATAAACTAAAGAGGGGAGGACGCCCAGGTTTACCCGACGCCGGCTCTAGGGATGAAGGAAGTCGTAGGAGGAGGTGGAAGAAGGGAGGGATGAAAGGAAGTGCCCCTATAAAATGACAACCTGTTAAGGTAAGAGCCCTAAGGACTCGAGTGGTAATACCACGGAGCGTTCCCGCAGTGATACCCAACTCGATTAACTCCGTGGCGCTTATCCCGCACCACACTTTACGCCATGACACGGTCGCGGCCATGACCTTGATGTTATTGGTCGCCACTCTTTGTAGCTCATATATATCGCTTGCCTCAGATCATTTCTATCATATTTACTTTTCTTAGCCCGCCAGGTCTGCTCCATGTCCACGCTGCCACTGACAACCTGGACATCCAGGATTATGGCAGACCCTTAGGGCTTGATCGCAACGATAACTGGCTTCTTTCCCCGGTCACTCGGCTTGTGATATTGTCTCTCCCTTTCGACATCTCAACCGCTAGATTACAAAGCTGCTATCTGCTTGGCAACCGCATCGTGACGTAAAAGGCGGCAACCGTGAGTGCGAGGACACTGCTGCACCACATGATAAAGATTCCCATTTTCACCCCGTCATGCACGGCAAAAGGTGACACACACACACCAGTTAAGATTTGCCCCATGATTGTTGTTTTTTATTCAAGATCACGATTTTTCATTATTTCTGCCATTATTTTCATATAGTTTGGTCCAGTAGAAAGAAAAAATTCGCACTGCGTTCGGCGGACGGAAATTATATTTTTATTCGATTTTTGGAATTTACCTACGTCTTTTGAAACATTAACCAACACTATTTGAGGGGGGGATGAACAATTTTTTCTCGGTTTTTGAAATCAAAATGGCAAAAAAAGTCCAGTAAACATTAACTATATTCCTAGCGGCGTATTACTCATTGAAAGCAAATCAACTAAGAACCAAAACATTATATAATTTATGCACAAAAAGATGCTGACAAATTTACTTAGGCACCTAAATTTCATCAAAATAGGCTCAAAAATTGATAAAAACTGTAAAGAACCGAAAAAATCCGAATATTTATTCATAGAAATGGTTAGTATTCGGGGGAAAGTGGGCCCTCCCCCCGCTCCCTCAATAATATCCAATTTTTTCTTTCCTTTAGCTAACGATTTTTTTCCACATTAAGTGCTTAAATTACAGTACAAATCAACATAATTATAGGTCATACGATCATGCTGCATAACTGAAACTCATTTGTAACGTTGTACATAACATGTGTGTAATATAGATATTGTTGGGAAACAATAGATATTGCAGGCGGAACCGGAGACTAATGGGAGAACGGGAGTAGCACCCGTTGTTCCCTATTGTTACCGAAAACAATCGATTTTGACTAAGCTCTGACACCATGATTCTGCAAATCAGAAATTGGTTTACGAATAATCAATGCTATCAGCTGCAGTAAATCAATTCCCACCTCTCCTTATTAATGATAAGGAACAAAGTAGAAGAATATGGCTAGTAAAACGCCTGTCAACGGTGAAATGAAACGTTTCAATTGTTGTAATAAAAAATAATTGAACGGAAATGTAAATAAATACCTATATAGCCGTAGAAAATGTTTTAACAGTGGATATAAAAAGTCTTAAAAGTTGTTTTTGGCGAATTTCTGAGAAAAATGTAGCTCTATTGTACGGGCTCCAAAAAAATGAAAATTTTCGAGTTTTCTTTCATTGAACAAAATCTGTTTTGGGGCATCCTAACACGGATCCTAGAGTGTTAAGTACGCCTTTTCGTATATATATTTATTCATTCAGTCATTTCAGGCGATAACAGATTGAGCTAAAAATTCCGTAAAATCAGACCCGTAATGAAAGGGTGAGTCTGCTGGCTAGCATTTATTGAGCACGTTAAATTTGTAGAATATCAAAAAAATTGCTTTCAAAATCACTAGAAATGGTTAATATAATATCAATGACGAGAAAAAAACTGTTACCTCGAAAATTTTCGAGATCACGATTTTTGAATATTTCATCCCTTAACTACTACTCTTTAGGGTTGATCAAAATTGATGACAAGCTTCTAGGACCAACCAAACCAGAAATGTGACTTATAATTAAGTTTCGTAAACATTGGTCCAGTAGTTTTGGCAAAGAGCTCTGGGCGGTGGATGGCGGACTTCGTTTATTCGATTTTTGGATTTTACGCATCTTGAAACGTAAACCAACAACTCTTTTTTTCTTGATCGATTACAAAGTTTCATTATTGACAATAATAAACCAAAAGTTCTCTGGTTTCAGGATTAATATTTATTCCAAAAATATATTCTACTTTCTTCAATTAAGTCATTGTTTCAACCCTATAGGTACATATATATATTATGTAGAATTGCCTAAGGGTGTCTATAATTGTTAGGGTTACTATATAGTGTTTACCTACAGCTCTCATTTTGGTGGTAAAAACAATCCGGACGAGTAGTCAGTTTCGTGCCACTATAATGCCAATATTATTTTAAATATCCAAACACCGGCTACCCACCGATAACGAGGTACAGTAAAATATTGTTTTAAAATTTTTGTATCAACCAAAACTATATGCAACAGTGGTGATTTGGTTAATAATTTCACAGAGAAACCTTGTATCGTATTAGATGATTGAGGATTTCACTACCTACCTAGCGCTACTACATCTATTGAAACGTTTCAATCCGATGTTTTATATTGCATGTCATTAGTAACCTTTTCATACATTTTATTGCTTAGCAACGATAAATGCGACAACAAGACCAATAACCTAGTTACAGGCCGGAGAGTTCTATTTCAAATCGTGACAAATCTAAATTCATCGTTATTTATCCCGACAGTACAATTTGTTTGGACAGCGTGCATTCCATAGTGATTTCACATGGGAGTTGAAATGCAGGAATGATACGCAAGGCGTGCCATGACTTGCAAGATATTGGGACCATCAGAATCGAACTCAGGACGCCACTCTCACATTTATTGGCCTTGGGCCTGGCATCGAACCTGGTTGAACGTGAAAAGTAAATCCGACGTATTTGGGTCCAGTCGCATCGTCCTCCCGTCGTCTTCGGCCCAAATCGACGGAGACGATCGGCTAAGAGCCCTCACCTCTACTTTTCCATCAGGCCTTACAGCCACGACTTCAATACGTCAGACTTGTAAGACATTGTATAACTATTCTACCATACGTAGTAATAGTAAAAATAATAGTTAACACCAAATTTACTTGCCACGAACGTTACGGTAATGTGAAGAAATAGATTGCAACGTAGTAATAGTAAAAATAATAGTTAACACCAAATTTACTTGCCACGAACGTTACGGTAATGTGAAGAGATAGATTGCAAGCAAGGGTTAGAATATTGCATCTAGTCAACAAAAGCCAGCTTTTCGTGTAACGGAATTTTTCATTTTTCGCTTACCTATTATTTTCAATGATTGCAATCGACCGAGGAAAAAAATGTTAACCCCCCCCTCTCAAAAATTTTAGGTTTACATTTCAAAATATGTAGTATCGAGAAAAAAAAAACTTTTAACAAAGGCAGCCACAGTGGGGTGATTGCGCTAAAAAGCTGGGCATCGCATCGTATCTGAGGCAAGAAAAATGACAGCATTAGCATTAAAATTTGTTTCTTTAAGGTTTTAAGGGCGTTTTTAAGGACTTCACAGTTTGAAGTTTTTTCCCTCGATAAAGACTGTATGCCTGTTCTTATGTCAGCAACAGCATTTAACAGGGTCGGTATGGGTGATGCAAAGCGGTTGCAGCTTGTCTCAGCTGCTGATATGCCTTCCACATAAACTTCCTAAATGAAGGACTTATGCATACACGGACCTCCTTTCTACTAAAATCAGTCATCTGATGTTAATAAATGAAACTCCCTTGTCAACAATTCACAATTAACACACAGCATTGCCACATTCCGCTTTTTTTCCACATTTTTTTCTCGCGTTGCTTGAGTTAGCAATTAGGAGAAACTGGAGGAGGGATTATTTTATTTTATTTGGTTTGTTTTATTTATAGTTTAGTAACTACGTGCTGAAATTGAAGTTGTAAAAAATTATTCATTTTCCCCCAAGAGAAATAAATAAAATGTACAAATTTCTTCAAATTTACAAATAAATAATGTCAGACATAAATATTTACATATAGTTTTACAATAGTTTTCAAGTGGGATCACACAGGAAAACTGGGAGCTGTGGCCCAGTGTGATGTTGGTTTAGATTTATCGAGCTATATCTAATTGCCTTCGACTTACAGGTATTGCCAGTATTAGTAACTAGTTATTACTCGAAGTATTACAGTGAAGGATATTGTAGTGTTCTGCATACAATACATACCAACTTCGTTTGATTATATATTCTACATTAAATGCTCAATGCATTTACTTTTCATGAGCTACGTATAAAATTCATGTTTTTTTTACCGTTTTTATAACATTTTGATCTCACTGTTACTCAATTTACCAAGTTGTGCGGCCTTGGGGTCCACAGAAGCCATGGGGTTAGCGATCACCCGTCTTTACATCATCCGTCTTTACAGTTAGCGCACAGGCTCGTTAATTTTGGTTTCGTGTAACAAAAGCTTCAACGATTTGTCGGATCTATTGAATCTTCAGTTTCAATTCATGCTTCGATGATCGCAGAAACAAGAGTTGCTCGATCTTAAATTTAGCGCACAATAGTTGTGCGTCCGTAAATGTTTTCAAGGTGCACCCAAAAGAAAAGAAATGAAACAAATGAACTTTATTTTCACAAAAATTTCTTAGTAAGTAAATATGGGGTATAATATAAATATAGAAAATTAGTTCCCATAATGGGCAATGCCCTTGTTAAGGGTAACGAATCGCAATGAACGCTTTCTCCTATCAAGACGAATTTCAATTTCTTTTCACATCTTCATTTTCTTTTCTACTGAAAGTTCACAATCGTATGCTATCTAAGATTAGGTTCAAACTAGTTGGAGCCCTGCATTTAATGGAAATAGTCCTTCAGTATCCTTCTACTTTACTCTTTTCCGTTTCCTGTATTTTCTTCAAGTTTATTTGATATTTCGGTTGGAAGGTCATTAAAAACTTTGATTCCAGTATATAAATACCTGTTGTGTAGAGAAGATGTGTGGAACAGTGGCATTGACATGTGACCCAAAGTTTGAGTTCTGGTCGAAACACCATGTGCTGGGTGGGCAAATTTTTTCTTCTCGCAACTCTTGCTTCAGGCTGTGTAAATGCACCAACTTCTCCAGCTTGACGATACCCAGTTTCGCAATTAGCAGGTCCATGTGCTCTAGAAAAACACTTTTAATCATAACCAGAGCCCTTCACAACATGACATTTATTTTTGCCAAACGTGGCTCTAAAAACATGGCAAAATGGTACTTATTTTGGTCAAACATGGCTTTTATTTTGGCCAAACATGGCATTTATTCTTCAAAATCCAAACTTTTTCTTGTCTTTTTTTTTCTTTTTTTCCCCCATGACCTTGCAATGACCCTTTCCTTTTCAAGCACTAATGGCTGTAATCCTCGGACATTGGAGATCTTAATCCTCAGAAGGGAATTCCCGGTCGTTGACTTGTGAGCTTGCCCACAATAAAAAAGCCCTTGTTGGCTTGCCTTTTTTGAAAAATTTTTGAAAAAATTCTTAAAACCCCAAATCTTTGCGAATTTTCCCAGAAAAATTTTTTTTTTCCACAAATTTTCAAGAAAATCAGGCGAAAAATGGCACAAATGTGGCATTTTTCCAGAAATTGGCAAAAAATGGCTTTTTACCCAAAAATTGGCCAAACATGGCACTTAAGGATGGCGCCATGGCAAAATGGCACTTGAAGGGCTCTGATCATAACCCACAGGAGAGCCTTCTGACAGATGACGATCGGCTTCAGTGACGTGGGATATGTTCCAGCCCATCTGGTAAGCCATAAAGTATTTGTGATTGAGCCAACGAAAAGTACATCAAGACAATTCGTGATCCTATAGATCATTTCAAACTGATATCAGACATGCCAGGATAATAAAACTCAGGAAATGCTCAGGGTATCTGCATTTTTTCGTAAAAGATTAAATAGTTTTTGCAATAATTGTTCAATTTTTTAATGTTCCCCTACTCAGATCCCTGGCTTGTTCAGTGATGACAAAGATACCCCATTCTCCCACTCCTCCCCTGAAACACCCCTTATGGGGCAGATTAGAAAATTTCAAGTAGCCTGTGATTTAAGTTAGAATAATCCAAACATCCAGATCAACCAGATCCCCAGTTCGTTCAATGGTATCAAATACACCCCTTCCCCTTCCCAATAACACCCCCTCTGGCTCAAAATTTAAAATCTTCAAATAGATAGCCTATAATTTAAGTGGGACTGATACAGACATTTCCCACTACTCATATCAGTTGTCCAATGACCTCTGTAACCGCGAAAAGCGGACACAAATAAGGACAGACAGATAGAGATAGAAAAAGTCCAGTCATGCAGCATGACCCCATGAGCGAATTTTTGAAGAAATCGACATTTCAGTCGCTATTGATCGTGTAGAGAAATTTTAGTTTATGATTTTGATAGACAAACATGGAATCAAATTCTATCTACAGCATGGTTCTAGCCTTAAACAGCATGGTTCTAGGATTGGTTATACAGGGATACTTCCATAAGAGTAGTTCAATCTGAATTTGGACAATGTTTCATGCAAATATTACCGATTTTTACAACTAGCGAACGGCATTATTTCGATTTTTGACTGATTTTTCAACTTTGAAATTTTTGAAAACTTGATACATATTCTTATAGGAAATTTTACGCTGATTCCGAATATATCACATGTTATTGTGCTGAAAAAACAATTCCGCACAACAAATCGCAAAAAAGAGGCTTTTTTGAAAATTTTGACTACATTTTTAAAAATTTCAACCCGAAGATGTAATCCGATCATGCTGGCCAACGAACTTGAAATTTCGTTTTGTGTCCTTAACATTTTAAAATTTGTTTGAAGTTTCTAGCACAATTCTATGGACAGTTATCGTCTGGAATGACACATACATACATACATACATACATACATACATACATACATAAAAAAATGCGTTAAACTTCAGAATATGATTCAGAATAGCCTAAAACGGATTTCTGCATAAAATTTTTTCAAAAATTCACATTCTACAAATTTTGAGGCGAGAGCAATAGCTTAATTTTCTTCAAAAATTCGCTAAAATTGAGAAAATGGTACCAATCACAAATAGCATGAAACGGGAATGAAACGCAAAAGTTCATGATTCTAATCAATGTACAGGGAGACATACTTACAATTTTATTAATATAGATTAAAGTCCAATTTATGACAACAAATTCTCGTTTACATTTTGAGGGAGCAAGCTTACTCAATTCAATCACTGAAATTGATAGGCAATCAGTATGGGATTTTCTCTAATTGTTCCCTTTAATTTGAGTGGGCTTGGGTAATTTAATTAGGAATACCAACCTACCAACGATTTAATATGAACATTGCCCTCAGCATAATAACTTCCGCCCTTTCCGAATCGCCCCCCGTCAACGAAATTCATAAGAAATGATATTAGATTCGTTTCTATGGCGACGAATTCTTGTTTTCAAGAAATGAATTTGCATAGTGAGGAATACCTAGCTGTTTCATGTGATTGACCTTTCAGCATGTACCTACACCCTCTCCGATTGTCGGATGATGATGCAGATCGTAAGAAATAGTCTTAGAAGATGTAAGATCCCCGAAAACGTAATTGAAATTGGCAGTATGGTCTGAGCGGTGCTGACCATTTTGCATCCTACATGCCAGTTACCCCTCTTAAGGAGTATACCTTTTTTCAACCTGGGCCAATAACGATAAAAAGACATTTTTTCAACCTGTGTATATTTCGAAGTTTCTGCAAGGCCAATCGTCAAAATATAGTGAATAAGTGAAGTAGGCACCTACGTCACAGTTTGTTTGATCGAACTCTCGTTGACAATCCCTTTTTTTTTAAAACGAATTTCAATGTGTGTAAGCCACCCTCCTTCCACTGTTGGATTTTTTTCCGAGACTGCAAGGCAGCGGAAGCTTTGTTTTCACTTTCGAAATGAAAAAAAATTGTTTGCACCAAAATCAAAATTTCCACTCGCATTTTGCGTTTCAGAGCCTCCTGAACAAATTTGGTTCCGTGTCTGTCTGTCTGTCTGTCTGTCTGTCCGTCCACATTTCCTTGTAACAGCCATAACTTCCACAATTTTGATCCGATTTTAACAAAATTTTCAGGGATCGTGCGGGTTAAGGTCTAGATGGTCCCCTACTTCATCATGATCGAATCAACGGTAGCTTCTGGGCAGGCGCTAACGTGAATTCCTTGTGACGGTCATAACTCGGTCAATGTTGAACGGATTTCGGTCAGATTTTCAGGGATGATGTGGGTAAGGTCCCTTGAGGTCCCATAAGACAATCATCATAATTGCATTAGCGGTACGCTCTGCGCATGCGTAAACGAAATATTCTTGTTACGGTCCTTGCAACAGCCGTAATTTCCACAATTTTGATGCGATCGTTCCCTCTATCATTTCTAGTGACGTATGTAGAACATTGCCCGTTAGAACGGCTACTGCACATCCACTAAATATTCCCATTCACGTAGGTCTAGTGGTTAAAAAATTTGCATTTTTCGAAGATTAATGACGACACACATGCACAATTGAAGCGAGTGTACTGACACGATTGATATTTCCGACCAACCAAGATTTAGACCCATGGGGTTTGAAGTTGACGCAGGTTGAAATGAAATTCGGTTCATTTGATAAGGTTGATTTTAGGACAAAAATCACAGCCGCTGAGAACAATAGCAGGTTAAAGAACGGTCTGTATCCGGTCTGAGGGTCTTATCTACAGCAACGAATCCCACTTTGCATAATATGCAGAATAATCTTTGATTCGTATCAAAGGCTGTGAATATTATTCTCGTTTGTATTTTAAAATCACGTTGAATAATGAGAAATACCTAGCTTTTTCATTTAATACCTAATTTTTTTTACCACATACCTGCCTACACCCTCCACCATTGTCAGATGAGAATGAGGCTCATAAGCATGTGTACGATTCCCAAAAACGTAATGGAAGTAGGCAGAACAGTCTTAGAGTCGTATCTATCGTAACGAATTCTCGTTTTCATGGAATGAATAATCACGTGTAATGAGATGTAGCAGTTCATTCACGATGAAATGCGTTAGCAATCACCATGGATCTTTGTCTCATGATTTATTTTACTCAAATTTTGTGTTTGGGTAATTAGAGCGTGATGAATAAATTCGAGAAATAATAATAAACATCATGGTATTTAATGAAATCAGTGTTTTTGGCATGAACACAGGCAATGTAGGTACGTCCTAATGGGACGATCGACGAATATGAAACTATTAGGAACCTCTCACAAGCTAATCCGCATCATCCCTGAAAGTGTCAGATTTTTGCGATATAAGGGCTTGGGTACCCAACAAAAAAACAAAAATCTGATTTTTTTAAAAGTTTTTTTATTAAAGTAGATTTGTCAACGAACATTTTAAAACCACCATGTCTGTACGATGATTACTCTGTTCAATATAAATTTATGAAGCTATATCAATCTAGTATCCGCCAGGATCGTAGCTTGGCTCGCTGCCCCCCTCTCTCAAAAACTGTTCTGAACTCTTCTTAGCTCTGCTCCTTTTCAGTCTGGCATCTCTCGTGTTAAACTCGACCTTTTTATTGGCCATTTTTATTCTATTTGCATCAATATTTTTTACTGTTGTGACACAATTCAAACCTGGGTCAATCCCTAATTTATCTAAAACTTTGCACCGGATGACATTACCTTTGTTGAAAGTGGCCACAGCATCATAAATTCCAGCTTTCAACACATCCAAATTTATTAATGTAGTTTTAGGGATCCTCGACCACAAAACGGAATTCAGTGAAGAAAAGTGTAGAAAAAGGTAAAAACGACAAAGAAATTAGCAGTTGATGAACGGAACAGAGAAACAAAAAGGTTTTGTTGTTATGGTTTTGATAACCTTCCTCTATTCTTCTTCTTTTTCTTTGAATCCTACAGAATCACAGAAAATTTTTCGGTAGATAATATGGAGGAAGGAAAAAGTGTGTAAACGAGTGAGTAACTCATGGATCGAGAGAGTTGAAAGAATCAGGACCAAAGCGGGCGGCAATATTTTCACGTCGCGTCGGGCGCACGAGTGAAAAACTTCAAACGCTCCTTCTGAACATTTACTTTTTCAACTATGTTTGACCCGTTTTCTCTGGTTCTATCTGACGGAATCCAACTTTTTTGTTGTGTTATGTTGGTAATAAGTTTCTCTTTCGATTGACGGAGTGGTTTTGGCCGATTGTTTTTTGTATCCACATCGTACTCCTACAAAGTAAATTTTTCATGGATACTTTTATGGTATCACTTTTTATCACTACCAAAAATTGGCTTTTGCACATAGATCCAATCCAATCCGTCCAGTTGCTCTAAAAATAGTTGTGAATCGTTAGAAAAAACCAGGAAGACGCCAAATAGTTCAATAAGGGAGAAAAAGGGACAAATGTGAAAAAAAGTGAAATTTTTTTCATTAAAAAAGATCAACTTTATCGAACCTCCACGAGGTATGTTACAAGTCCAATTGACAAAATCTGACACTTTTTGGAATCTAGAGTTCCTGGCGGTTCTAATGGTATGTAATAAAGTTATTTTATGACTACATTGACCGACGTAATTGTGGGTTATGTAAAACCATATCGTTATGAGAAGCGCGGAGCGGCTGTGGGTACCCAACCCCCGTTCCCAAGTATCTTTTTAATGATACTTGGTCAATAAATTAATACTAAGGTGATAATAAAACTAAGAGGTTATTTCCGCTAGTAGTAATTGTAAAATTATCATTTACGTAGTTTTCGGAGGAATCCGTTGGTACAAGCAAGTTAAGTACCGGAGCGAGGGCTTTCGATGCAAAGACGTCATCAGGCCGTCGAAACTGTACTTGAATGTCATGTAAAAGGTAAGTCGACGTTATCGACGGCCTGATGATGATGTCTTCATTGAAAGCCCTCGCCCCCGGTACTTAACTTGCTTGTGATGACGTATTCCTCCGAAACGTACTTAAATGATAATAAAACTGGTGAGGCTATAAAGGGAAGTTTCTTCGTCGAGTAATTCTATGTAGATACACTTCATAAATATTCTATTATAATAATACAATTAATTATAGTAAACCACTTTTTGGAGTATTGCCCAGCTCTCATGGACCTCAGGGTTCAGCATTCACTCCCCCAGTGGGTGGATGTTCTGTCAGGACCAGACAAGGTCCAATCCCTGTTGGTGTACCTGAAAGCCACTGAGCTTCACAACGAACTGTGATATTCTGATCTGTGATATATTTATGTACATCTAGTCATACCTTTATTTAACTAAGATGTATATTATTTATCATCATATATTTATCCATAATATTTATGTATTTGTAAGAATCATCTAGTCATAGTTTAGTTTTTATTGCGGGGTATTTTCATCCGCTGTAAGTGGTCATCGCTGTATCCCTTGAGGCAGATTGCGGCGATGCCTTGTTTTATGGGTTATTATTTATATTATTATTTTTCCTCCTCCGATCTGCCAGTGGAGTCCGTGATGGTAATCCGTTTAGTGACGGAGAGTCAGCATGGCTCCCCTTAGAATCGTGCATGTCGCAGTGTCCTTTTGACACCCCCTTTTTGATTGCCACCTTCTTGTTGAAATGCTGCTTAAATTCTTTAAAAAAAAAAAGAAAAAAAATTATTGTCATTTTTTTACACATAACATTTTGTTAAAGTGTCGAGCAAACGTCAAAAGATCATAAAGAACTAAAATATCAGACAATTTACAATCATTGAAGTTTGAAAAAGCCTTCCACTTTACATAAACTTTATATAATTCACGCTGAATGAGATACGATTTTAAAAGTTTCTTAAGCTGATGTGATGGCGCATGAAAAGAGCGAATTTCAATCATATAGTGCGTCACGTAATGTGTGAATATAGTTATGGCCGAGTAGAATGATCCTCTCTCGAGGACTGCAGTACCTAGGTGATTCGGCACTTTCAGGAGAAAAGCTGAACCTCTTGTTGAGTATTTGTGATCAAATTTGAAGTGGTTAAATACATTTGGGTGCTTCTTTACTGAAGTTAATATTTCGAAAACGTACAGGCTTGGAAGAGTTAGCATGCCTTCACGCCTGAAATGGCCTCTGCAAAAAGATCCAGGTGGGATGCCAACCATGATTCGAATTGCACGCTTTTGAATTTTGAATATTTGTTCTAAATTCGAAGGCATGCCCCAGAAAACTATCCCATATCGTGCTCTAGGCATGAATAATCCGTAGAAGCTTCATGTCAGAATTTCCCTCGAGGTAACAGTCTTTAGCTTTTTAAGTGCATAGCACACAGGCGACAGCTTGGAAGCGAGTTCCCTCACATAACCCCGAAAAGATATAGTAGGCTCGAAAAGAATTAACTTGTTATAATACTTATCTATTTATATTACATCAGAAACAGCTATCTACGGGGACTTCATTTAATTTCCAGAACCACGAGCTGCCTATACAGTGAATCGGTGTCGCCATTTCGAATCCCGAAGAAACAAATACTTATGTTAACTGACAACTGTGTTGTCTTGTAGAATGGGAAAGTGCGGTTCGCACTTCTCACAGAAACGCTGTGTGAAGCAATCCTTTCAGAATGGGCAAACAGTCAAGTACAGGGAGGAGTAACCTATATTTAGTCGATCGCATTACTATTCCTTGACTCTTGAGGTTATATGGGAAGCAATTAAAATAATAAACTACGTACTAGGTAATTATCTAGAATAATTTGTGTTTTTCTTTAGTTCGTTAATCAATATCTACATATGGTGGATTAGATTCCTAGTTGAATCTACTTTTATTTAAAAAACTTACTGTTAGTACAGGGAGAACTGAATTCTTTTTAGGCAGATTGCATCACTTTTTTTACCCCTAGGGTTGTATAGGAAGTAATTAAAAGAGTAAACTACAAACTAAATATAGAATACATTTTTAGTTTGTACATAGTTCGTTACTCAATATTATTGTGGATTATGTACCTACCTAGTTGGATTTATGTTTCTCAATAAACTTACTGTTCATAACCTTACCAAACTATCGCAGACAAATGTGATAAATGATACCTTCCTAACATAGCCATCGAATCTTACAGAAAAAGGCTGTTTCAATTCACGTTAAATTGTTTCGTTTTCAGATAGTCATCCGCCGACCCCGTCTTTAGATATAACGGTCTCATCCGTTGTATCAGCTTCCGTTATCCGCATTTTAGACATCTCTTGGAACTGCCAGAAGACCTGGAAGCCAGGGGACTGGGTGGCGCTGTACGACGTACCCCCTAGCAACGCTCAGCAGGATTCTCTCTTCAAAGCGAAAGTGCCGACAGAAAAGGGGTGGATCAGAACCGGGATCCCCGAAAAAAGAATATTCCCAGAGGAACCTGATTTCGAAAAAAAATGTCTTGGTTACTGGGCCGCGTACTGGACCACAGATAATGACGAGCCAGGTAATTATTATTTGTTATTTATTAAGTTATTCTGAAATCTGAATTGCCGCAGTGCAGGGTTTCTTAGGTAGGAAAACCGCAACCTGAGGATATAAATGAACTTGGTAGTTTAGTATCTCTCATTTGAAAGCGGTTTGACACAAGGCGCCTTGTAATTTGGGTACAGAGCAGCACTTCTCGTCATGTACTTTGTTGTCTGTGATGTACTTTGATTGCACCCCCCCCCCCCCCCCCCATACCCTTCTCTCTAATCGCAAACAAAACTGGCCAAAAAATAATATGAATGAGACGGTAGAATTCGTATAGCGGAAATCATTTAAATAATTACAACCTACTGGTAGGTCATTTTTGTCTTAAATCCGTTTCAGGGTAGCAGAGCGTGGTTGAATTGTGTGCTGGTATTCATTCATCGCTAATTCAACCCACCAAGATTTTTTGCGTAGATATAGCGTCCGAGGGTCTCCAAAAGGAACCGTTAATAAACCTTGTTATATTAACCTTTGTCAACTAGGACTTCTTATTTTTATGTTTTTCTCTCTCCACATTCATTTAAATTCCTCATTGATTCCAGGCGTCTCTACCTTATTTTTTTCATTGGTTATGAATTGCAAATATATTTTCCAGGACATTGTTCCCATTACATTATAGGTCTAGGTCTCCATAGAAGAATATTATTCAAAGTCCCCAAAGAGGAAATTCATTACGCAAAGCTCCAAATGAGGGCGAAATTGATCTGTCTTCAAAGTTGAGCAAATTGTCCATTCCAGTTGTTCCATTCTTTGGGTGTGATACTAACACAATGAACATTTCGGATGACATTTCCTCGACTACATTAATTGACAATCCATCCTGTTTTAATTTCTTAATTATTACTCCCTATATTATTATTCCTATATTCCTTATTATTATTCCCTAGCGCATGTATTTGAGGAGCACATGTTCTCCGCCAGTAAAAATATTTTATTAGTAACTTTACGAATGAAGCTAATTAACTTCGAGATTTCCCAGTTGACATTTTATAGGAACTCATACTAATTTCCGTCCACATTTCACTCGATATTCAAATAAGTAGTGTTTCTAGGGGAGGTGTGTGACGGATAGTGTACACCGCACTGTTCCGTTGGGTCGAACCTGCTGTTTCCAAGTCTCTGAGTTGACGGTTTGGTAAACATCCGAGAAAGGCTATCATAATCATATACCTAATGCGTTATGAACATTAAACGGGGCTGTCAAACTCCTTTCCATCTTTTTGATAAAACTATTTTGAAGATTAGGTAAAAAAAACTCGTCTTAAATCCGTTTCAACTCTGAACGGGTTTCACCCGAATAAAAAAAAAAAAAAATTAATTTTTACTTCTGATGATGTATAGGTTGCGCGCTATAACCTTGCAGGTTCCTCCTATGAAAATCCTGGGAGATACTGACAAGATTACAGCGCGCGACCCTAACTCAGCAAGAAGTATTCAATTATTCCTAGAATTGACATAAGAAATGAAACGTGTGGTGAATTATAGGTTCAGTTTTGCATCCCAAAACCATCAAAACTACAGTAAAAAGCGTATTTTTGAGATTTATCGTTCGATATCGTCGACGATTGATAAAGAACCAGATTTAACACATCACTAACCATCAAATTTCAATAAACACATATTTCTGAGTGGTTTCATTCATCGTCGTCGTCAGCATCGCCGCGACATTGTGTCGGATCGGTATCTGAAACTAAACAAGATTTATTACGGTTGTCTACAGCGTCTTCAATTTACAAGTTGATAGCTCCGAAATTGCGGCTTGTTGCACGGAACAGAAAGACAGTCACATATTCTGACAAATGCAGCCTGAGTCAAAGCTGAGGCTCACATCGTTTGTCAATTAAATGTTTAAATATTATTTTTTAGGATGCATGATGGTTGACATATTGGTATAGTTGCAATCAGAACATGGTTCAACCCCGCCAACCCTACACCCATATCTGGTGTTTCAGTGGTGTCAACTTGCCTGACGACAAACCCAACGTGGATGCAAGACAATTGGGATTATTTGAAGTACATCAAGCTCAAACAAGTTTTCCTGCCGGGCTCTCACGATGCAGGTGCATATCAACTTGCGTACTCTCCATTCGAGCCGACTCGCTACCAGAAGTATGTCTTCGCTCAGGTAACGTTCTAGAAATGGTTATTCCTATATCGAAAGGGAAGCGGGTAAATATAAACATGATTTGACTTATTCAAGCTCACATAAATTCTTTACCGAAAACCAAAAAGTCCCAAGAGGAAAATATTTATATGTTGGAATATGAAATGAAAAAATATGTTTGAAAATCATCCTAAATATGGGTTTGCTACTTTTTACTATGTCCTTAATTGAATGTCTAAGTCCTATAGCTACCAATATCGATAAAATTTACTCCATCAACAATAATTTTAACAAAAGTAAGAATTTTTGAATATTTTTTTAATTTTTTCAGCAAATTTTCTGATTTGCAAAACATCTATCAAGTAAAATAAAGATAGTGTAGCTAGTATTAAGAAACAGACGACAGAATGTAGATCCGTAGTGCTCTTAGTTCATTTGGTTGCTCTTCACCCGTTCTCATGGTCTGACACAGGACGAAAGCATTCTGGAACAGCTGATCCATGGAGCAAGATACTTGGACTTCCGGATAGGACGTTACCCCTCGGGGTTCTGGTTGAATCACGACATCGCCCGAGTCCACGTCCTTGAATTCGTCTTGGACGATGTCAAGCTCTTCCTCAACAAAACTAAGGAGATCGTCGTCATAGATATGCACGCCTTCCCTGTCGGTAAGACTTGTCGGTGGTTTCAATATTAGACTTGCTCCATTATTATGCTTACAATAATGAATTTCAATTGTGTAATAAATAACTAATACTAGACTAAACATGGAGTGCCAGACACAAAAATGAGCATTAAAAACTCAGCAAAATGAGCATTAAAAATTCTGCATGCTTCATTTAAATTCTCTCGTGTTCATACTTTCCTTGAAGCACACACAGGCTTCAGCTGCCAAATACGTTGATAAGTTGTTCTAGGGAGTAAAACACGCTAAAACGGCTGTACCTATGTGAACGGTTTTTTTTTTTTTTTTTTTTTTTTTTTTTTTTAATAATATTATCATCAAGTTTTTGTGACATATTTGAATCCCATAGACCTCACTTTACTTCCTAAATCATGAAAAGCCTCGGCGTTCGAGTAAGCAAAGCTTTAATCAAGTCTCAACTTTCTACCAGTTGTTGCACTGCTCCTCAACTGTAATAAACGAAGGTGCTCCTCTCAGGCCCTGGTACATTACCCTCGGCGCCTGACATTGGGGCACACAATTTGCATTAAGAAGAAAACAGAAGGAGAAGAGGAAGAGATTTACCTTAGCGAGGAGAGACGGACAAACCAAAATACCGTTTAACAGCTTGTGGTAGAAAATTATGTCCGACATCGACCAACGGTCCTCTAACCGCTAAGAGCTGAGCATAATCAATTGTATCAGGCTGATAAGTAATTTATTATATTTAGGTAATGTATAAAGCCGATAAAATTAGTTAACCCGATTTTGTGAAGCGAGAATTCCACGAGAATCACACCAGATGATATTGGTGCACTCTCTCCAAGCATTCTTTATGTACCCCATAATAAGGAGACCGTACTGGGCTCGCATAATCCATGATGGCGCGAACAAGAGATTTAAATAGGGTTACAATAGTTTCCACAGAAGTGAAATCACGGGTTCATCTCTCTACAAAACCTAATGTTTTTATTGTCTTCGATAAAACATTAGGTGTTCTGCATCTTATACAGAAATAATAAATAGTTGTGTAATAATTCGCAGCGTTTTCTAAAATAGTTTCACCTATATAGGTTTAATTCAAATTGCGTAAAGTAGATTTCAAATCGTGAGAGGATTCAAATGCTATATGAATATCAAATGTGCTTTGTTTGGTGCTTAAGGTTTCAAGGAAAGGCCGGAGTCACACGCAGAGCTGGTTGAGTTTCTGAAGCTACATGTAGGCGAGCATCTGGCGGGCTTCGTGGGCTACGAAGCGACTCTTCAACAGATTCGGGACTCTGGAAAGCGGCTCATCATAGCGTACAACGAGCCGAGTGTCGTCCCCAAGTATCCCCTTTACCTCTGGCACCCGATATCCCAAAAGTGGGGCAACGTCCGCTCTGTCCCCGATCTGCATGACTACCTCACCAAAATCATGAACAGGTAAGGTCTCTTGTGCTTGGCTCTAACGTACCTTCTTGCCTGTCTCAGTATACGGTGATATTGTGTTGCTGGGCTGATCCTTCCTGAGTTCCTAACTCTACCTACATACTATCTCATTAGTACAAGTAGGATAAATAGAAGCAAGTTAGCCAGTTCAAACATCCAATCTAAAGTCATAATTTTTAGTGATTCGAAAGCTAAATTCTCAATAATACACATCTGAGGGTCACTGACGTTTGACTATTATGGAAAAAGTGAAAACGACGGTTCAAGAACTGAATGTTGAAAACAGATTGTAAAGAACCCGCTGGCTACTGCTGCAGCTGCCAGCCGTAAGTAATACCTCCAAACTTTGGAACTCAACCATGGCTCCTGCTCGCCTTGCAGACCCATAATAATACCCCGCATTATCGATGGATGATTGAAATTAATGAACACCTAGAGGGTGCACTGAGCCAATTTTTACAGCCCAGTTGATTTCAGGTACATTTTTCAAACGTTGAAGCTGCCAGCCATTTACGGTAGTTGAGACAGGTCACAACTCATTTAAAACTCAATACATGTATTGAATAATGTATATATGTTACTTAGTAACTACTGATATTCTCACACCCACTAATATCCATCTCACTGATTTCAGCAAACCTCCTAGGAGCACGATGTGGGCTGCGATGGCGGAAATGACGCCTGACACGTGGTCAGTCATTTCAGATAAATACAAGGGGCTGAGGAACATGGCGGACGCCAGCAACCACAACGTCACTGAGTGGTTCAGAGACGACTGGGGCCTCAAAGCCAACATCGTCGCCGTCGATTTCATCAGATCCACAGGGATCGTGGCAGCCGCTATCCGGTGGAACAAGGAAAAAGGCGCCGCACGCAATAAAAAACGTTCAGTGGCCAGAATGTAGATTGTTTTTCTTCTTTTATTCTTCAAAGTTTAAGGGGCGAAAGAAAATCTGCAGTTAACTTAAAATTCCAGTTGAACAGAATGACAGTATCGACTCGAAATAGTAGTTGTGTCATTAAACGTTCAACAACCGGGGATTTGAGCTCCTTCCCGTAATCAACGGATTAAGGATCTCCCAATACAAATAAATGTATAGTATGGAAACTACCTTATTAGAGAGAAACGCTCATCCATGTAAATTTGGGAAACACTTTTTTTTTTTGTCTGGTCGCCTTAGTGTACGGGTGAGCCAGTCAAACGGACGAGTTGAAATCATCAGCGTAATGTAGTATTGATAAATTTCTGAAAAAAAAAATTGTTAACAATTTTTTCAAAAAATGATTGATACCACATTAAAGGACATTAAAAATTAAGGGAAGCAAATCAACATTAATCGCATTTTTAAAGCCGAATGGGTTAGGCAACAGAAGGTATCGTTTGCAAACTTTCGGTGTTCTAGAAACGGGGATCACTCGTTCGCCAGACCTTACCCCACGTCATGGCTTTCTCAGGTGTTTCAGGAACCTAAGCCAAAGGCCCTTGAGGCTATCAAACTAATAATTAGACAAGTGTCAGTAATTCCACAGCATATACTTTGAGTTTTCATGACTTGTTTCCATCAGAGTCTCTTGCCGGAATATTTGCTTCGCAGTGGACGCCACTGAGCTGAGTGTTTTCAAAACGTGATTGCTGTTGAATCATTTCTTATTCTTTTTATGCTTCTATAAAAATGCATTTGTTGAATTTCACCAACGGTTTCAAAATGTCACTGTCTGTATATTCAGCATTAGGTTTTCCTTCAATCTGGTCGGTATCTATTTCTTGTATTTAATCCCCAAAAACTTACATTGGTCGGAAAATCCGCTCAAACCAACGATTGGCCGTTTGTACTCGTATTTGATCATTCCTAGAGTTGAGCAAACGAAATGAGCTCAATTCTAGGTATGGTTGTCTTGGATAATAACAACGCTGCTTCGTGTGCATTTTAAATGAAAAAGGGCACTGTTCTGAATTCATTAAAATCAACCAAATATAATAGAGACATGCGGTTTGCGGAGAAAGAACGCATTTTCAATGTTTTTTTGAGGAAAATTTGGAAGATAATCTTCTTTTCAAAAGATTAAGGCCAGGAGCACCGAATATTCTACCAGTGGGCGTCCTGATATTTTTGCTAAAATCTGAACGTAAGTTTTTACTTGTATGTAAGCATGGGATCCCTACCTATCTCTACCTTTGGCATAAAGCCTTGGCACGATATTTAATCTACCACAAGAAATAACAAGCTACTCTCAACTAGGGTGATGGCAGACTGTCCTGCTTACTAAGCACACCTATCTAACGACCTTATCATCCGTTTTCAAAAACGATTCTTTAAAAATAATTGGCACGAACTCTGTGAGTTCAAAGAGCAACTAATGAAGAATTGAGAGAAATTTTTTTCTTCGATTTAATCCGTTTTATTGATTTTTGAATCAAAATCAGTGATTTTACTTGTCACGATTATGGTTCTGGAGAGGTTGCGTTCAATTGATGAAAACTTTTGAAGCTTTTCCATTAGATTTTTCATTTCGTTTTTATGAAATTCTAATTCATTTTTCAACATAGTTCCGTGTATTTTTGAATGTTCTTGTTTGTTGTAGATTAATGTTTTCCTAATTAATATTCTGCTAAAAAAATAAAAATATATGTATATATTATAAGCTAGCAGCAAGTTAGCACAAGTTAGCAATTATAAGCTAGTTATAGTGATTTTATTAGCACATTTTTCTTTCAATTTGAGCAATTTACTGTGCTTAAAACGTTCCATCCAACAAACCTATATTTCCTGCACTAAATTTTTGGGCAAAGGAATGGATTTTTGAAATC